>JALIZH010024357.1:0-35876 GCA_030522465.1 Rhipicephalus appendiculatus
AAGCATGGTTTGCCTACAAGAAAGAAAGTGTCGAGGACAGACGTAATGCTTTTTGGGACTGTCCATGCGCGCTAGCCATTTACCACGCACTGCTCCAATAGCCCCTTTGTCTTGTCGTGCTCCCTTAAGGACACAGGGTACGGTAAAATTTTTAATTAGTCACCTTTTTTGTTCTTCGCACTTTGGGAAGTTTATCCCTTTGTGCATATTTTGCACATTTGTGCTTTTCTTGGAAAGTCTTTTGTAGCTGAGAACCACATTTTCCGAAAGCAAGTAGCGAGTGAACACGCGCCCCAAGACAAGCCCCCTCAGCGCACATCGTGCTTAAAGTCCATTTTCTGGAAAAAAAAAACTTCCTGTACCAAAGCCAAAGTACTTGTTTGGAGTCAGCTGTTTATAAGAAATTGTCAAGTAACTTATTGCATGCCTGATTTTTTAGCGAAGAGAATCCGGAGACGCTGTGTGCATTTTTATTTACATTTGTGCTTCGGAGCACATCAGTTCGAGTTGATCTGTTCAAACAGTTTTAGCTCGGGTGTCTTTTTGCTGCACAAATATAATCGTCATCTACCCCGCGTACTTTTCTGGCGTTATCACCGCCGTCCCGGCACTTCTCGGTCACGAACGCCGAGCGCGTTATCGGCGTGACAGCATTCTTGATAGGAATGTGCCGAGAACCGGGTTTTCAAGAGAGCAAACGTAAGCAATCCAGATAACGCGTATTGTTGTGTAGGACAAATACTCCCAAAATACTCGACTTTTTCTTAGAGTGTGGACCGGTTGGTGGCAGCAGGGATTATGCGACGTATTCAAGAACCGACAAATTTTGTGAGTGGTCTTGTCATTGTACCTAAGAAGAATGGACAACTTAGGGTGTGTCTCGATCCACGACACACCAACGCTAACTTGAGACGTGAGCATTTTCAGCTGCCCGAGCGCGAGGAAATCCAAGCGCAACTAGCTGGCGCGTCTCACTTTTCAAAACTCGACGCAAATTCTGGGTTTCATCAAATCCCGCTGGATGAAGACACATCAAACATATTGCTACGTAACACGACAAGCGGGACGAAATAAGAAGAGGACGAAGAGCGCTTGTCTCGCGAGCGTATCGGCGTCGGCGCGGCAGCCATTCAGCCCTTTTCCATCAGCCCATCTTTAAATAAACATATTTCATCCTAGCAGTTTTGGCGAAGGTGCGGGGTACGATGACGGCGCTCCCGGCGAACGACGACGCACCGACTGCAGAGGCGCAATACGCGCAGCTTTGCCGAAGTCGACGAATTTCCGGTCTGCCGCCAGCGATGGCTTCCGAAACCGACAACGACACTCCGACACCTGCCTCCAGTCTCCCGACACCTGCCTCCAGGCTCCCATGGCAACCCTACATCGAGCCACGAGCCTTCGCATGTAAAGCCGGTGAAGATGTGGATGCATGGCTGAGCATTGAACCAACGTTGAGGAAGTCTGAAGTTGTGCAAGGCCCACGACCCTCGGATGACCCAAGAGGACAAAGTTGGTCACCTTCTAAAAGGGATTGCGGAGGACGTTTCTCAGTTCCTCATCGCGAAAGACAGGCTGGAGTCCGTAAGTGACGCCATCCTTCACTGCCGCACATTTGAAGCCTTAAAAGCTTAATAATTTAATATGTGGGGTTCTATGTCCCAAACCCACGCTATGATTAGAGGGACGCCGTAGTGGAGGACTCCTGAAATTTTGACCATCTGGTGTTCTTTAACGAGCACTGACATCGCAAAATACACGGGCCTCTGCCATTTCGCCTTCATCGAAATGCGACCGCCGCGGCCGGGATCGAACCCGCGACCTTCGGGTCAGCAGCCGAGCACCCTAACCACTGATCCACCGTGGCGGACAGCCTTAAAAGCTCGGCGCAACACACCGAAGTTCGGCCGCTTGGCCAACGTAATGAATGTCACCAGCGTTGAAGTATCTCCAGCCCCGTCCGACCTCCCGTCAGTTTTTCCGCAAGTGGTGCGCGAAGAGCTCGACCGACGTGAAGCGGCTTGTCTCTTGTCTCCTAGGGTTCGGGAGCCTTTTCCTCCTTGCGACGGGGTGTGACGTCCATCAACGCTGCCTCCGTAGATGCGTACAACTTCGCGCCTCGTCCAAGAGTACCAGGCCCTGCAATGAACGCCCATCTCGGTTGCGAGATCCACGACGGCTTCCCACGCGGATCATCTGCAGTTTCTCAACGGTGAGAAGGCCGCGCCATTTATCCTTCTGCTGGGAATTTTCGCATGACTCGTCTGCTTCCAATGTGGCGTCCGCGGCCACGTCGCCCGATTTTGTCCTCATGAGCGTCGCATGTCAGCACCATCGTCTGAGCGACCACGCACTTTCTATCGGCGCAGCAATCCCCATGGTGATGGCACCAACTGGACTTCCTACACTGATAGCAGGACGCCCTATCGGCCGAATCACCGCAGCGGCTCACCAGCTTCTGTGCGGAGCTTGACGCCACCGCCTGCACGGCAACACAGGTCTGCATCTCCTCGGCGACGTCTCACATACCCGCCGCCGGGAAACTAGGCGCCACGACCAATGGAGGTGAGTTCGTCAGTCATCTTCAGCTACACCCCCCTATGCCTCCGCCAGTGACCATGCATCACACCAAGATTAGTGTTTTAGTGGACAATGTTGCTACGTCGGCCATAGTAGACAGGGGATCCGTCATCAGCCTGGATTTCAAACCCCAACTAGGTCGTAAAGTGATGTTTCGCTGGCACAACGCTAACACATTTCGTGCAGTAAGTGGACAATTGCTCCGACCCCTCGGTGTGTGCACCGTGAACGTTTTAAGGCGAAAGCCTGTAATGTCTCATGCTCACGTCCGTCCGGTGTCCGTCCGGTGGTGGTGGTGCGCGTCCTGACCACCCTTAATGCGCATGAGCAAACCGTCCCCCACGCACCTCCTCTCATACGCTCCCCCTCTCTCTCCTCTAGGTATCCCTCCCTCCCGCGGCGTTTACACCCCATTGCGCATGCGCGTCCCCTGCCCCTCTCTCTCCTCTAGGCATCCCTCCCCGCGGCGTCCACACCCTCACTGCGCATGCGCGTCCCCTCCCCATCTCTCCCCTCTAGGCATCCCTCCCTGCGGCAACCCAGCGGAGTATGCAGCTGTCGCACCACCTGTCGTGCGCGCCGCTCCGTTGAGGATTCCTAGAGAAGAGTACGGGGGGGGGACCGTAGGAGAGAAGAGAGGGGGGAGGGGACGTGCATGCGCTGTTGGGGTGTGGGACGCGGGACCCGCTCCGTAGAGTAGATAATTCCTAGAGTAGAAAAATGGGGTGAGCGTAGGAGAGGAGAGAGGGAGGGGACGCGCATGCGCTGTGGGGGGGTGTGGAACGCGGGGGGCCGTTCCGTAGAGTAGATGATTCCTAGAGGGGAGAAAGGCGGTGAGCATAGGAGAGGATAGAGAGGGGGGAGGGGACGCGCATGCGCTGTGGTGGTGTGGGACGCGGGAAGGACTAAGCCCCCCTCCAAACACCTGCAAGCAAGATCAAGGAATGGGGTCAACCTGAGCGACAGACACCGCCTGCCTAGCCATTCCTAAGCAGCCTCTCTGTGCTCTCGGCCATGACTCTGATGACTGTAGTAGTGGCTGATGGCCTTCATATTACTACAGTGTTCTGGTTCGCATAATGGGTGCTTCCTACTTCATGAAAGTCGCCGGACGCGGGACGCCGGACGGGAGACGCGGGAGGGATGGACAAAGCCCCGAGCATAAGATGCTTCGCATCTAAAAGAATTACGCAGCTCACGGTTCACGCGTACTATTACTGATCTCCACGAATTTGTGAGGACACGTGCTCCGTGCTATGCACGATGACGCGACCGCTGGGTAGATGGGTTTCGCCAAGACGTATCACCGCATTCGAGGTAGATTCTACTGGCCTAGAATGCGAAGGACCATAGAGAAGTATGTGGCCAGTTGTGACAAATGCCAACAATTCAAGCGCCTCAACACAGCCCCTGGTTGCACTCCTTCACCCTTTGACACCACCCTCACCTCCTTTCGAAATGGTGGCAGTGGATCTCGTCGGCCCTTTCCTGTTGGGGGATCGATGACCCAACAACCGTTGGGTCATCGTTTCCGTAGACCACCTGACGCGTTGTGCGGTGACCAAAGCAATGCCAACAGCCACGGCAATAGATATTTCAAGCTTCCTCCTGTCTTCAGTCATACTGCGCCATGGACCACCTCGTATTATTGTGAGTGATCGTGGTCGCCAGTTCGTTGCCGACGTAGTCGAAGAGCTCTTACGTCTCTGATTTTCGATTTCGCCATGCGACCTCCTATCACCCGCAGACAAATGGTCTCGTCGAGCGCACGAAGAGAACGCTGACCAATATGCTTTCTCTGTATGTCAATTCAAGGCACAAGACTCGGGATGACATTCTACCCTTTATTACATACGCCAGCAACACTGCGAGGCATGAAGGAGCTGGCTACAGCCCCTTCTATCTCCTTTATGTTAGACCACCCCGCAGCTTCCTTGACACGATTCTGCCGTTTAATACTAATGCAGACCCTTGTATTGCACAGACTCTCTCCCGCGCAAAGGAAGCCCGGCGTGTAGCTCAGCTCCGTACGTTGGCATCCCAGGACCATTCCAAGATCACCTCCGATTTAAGGCACAAGGATGTGTCTTACGACAAAGGCGACATAGTTTGGCTCTCGACGCCGCTTCGCTAACGTGGCTTGTGTCAAAAGTTTCTAGTACGTTACACCGTCCCTTTCGTCATCGTCGATAGCCTCAGGGACCTGACGTATTCGATAGCTCGTCTCCTACATCACGGCTACCGTTCTCCGCAGACGCAACTTGTTCACGTCGCCCGCCTAAAGCGCTGTCATTCGCGTGACTCCGCGTTCACGTAGCCGTTACTCGCCCGGCGTGATTCGTCTGTGGAGGGCGGAGTGATACGCTAACGCGACAAGCGGGACGAAAGAAGAAGAGGACGAAGAGCGCTTGTCTCGCGAGCGTATCGGTGTCAGCGCGGCAGCCATTCAACCCTTTTCCATCAGCCCATCTTTAAATAAACATATTTCATTGTAACAATATGTAGCATGGCAACGCCATTCGGTCGGCACCATTACTTGCGGTTGCCATGCGGAATTAGTTCTGCGCCGGAAGTCTTGCAGAAAACCATCAGCGAGATGCATGAAGACCTCGCAGGAACAAAAGTATATATAGATGGCATTCTAGTGTGGGGGCGTAGCAGGCAATATAACGATGATCGACTGCGTGCTGTCTTAGCTCACCTGAAGCACAAGAATCTTGCATTGAATCTCGAAAAGTGTCAGTTTGGGCAATCGGAAATTGTACTCCTAGGTGTCATTATTAGTGAAAGTGGCATAAGGCCATCTGATGATCCAGTGGCGGCGGTGAGGGATTTCCCCCCCCCCCCCCCAAAAGACAAAACAGTTGCCCTCCGGTTTCCAGGCTTAATAAGTTATTTTGGCAAGTGCCTCCCAATTTTGTCCCCTAGGACATCATTACAGCGTTGGCTGATCAAGAATGGCATTATATTTGAGTGGTCAGAACCTTTCTAGACAGAATGGCGAGAACTCAAGGAACTTCTGAATAAAGCACCAGTTTTGACCATTTTTTACGAATCAAGAGAGACAAAGTTTTCAACCGATGGGTCATCGGAAGGTCTTGGGGCAGCTTTGCTGCAAAATCATAATGAAGGCTGGCGTCCGGTAGCGTACGCCTCCAGAGTACTGTAAGAAGCTGAGGGATGCAAGTGACAAATTGAAAAAGTAGCGCTGGGAATAGAGTTCGGTTTTGAGAAAATTTTACTACTTCACATAGGGTCGTCGGGTGATGCAGAAACATAAAACGCTCATCGCCATCTCTGCCAAAGCTATTGCGGATAAGCCATTAAGGATGCAACGGTTTTTCTTGCGACTGATGGTGTATGATTACACCTTGCAGTATGTGCCCGGAAAGGATATCGTAATTCCGGGCACCCTTCCGAGGGAATATCTCCGTCACAAAAGTGCTCAAAACTGTGATGCCTCAGTTGACGCAGGTCTTCATGCACTTACCATTCAATGCAGCCTCGTTAGCGAGCCGACAGCCCGTCGATTGGTCAAAGCTACTGCAGAAGACCCAGAGTTGCAAATTTATTGAATCTTTGAAGGCGGGCAGTCCAGTAAAGACCTCTTCGGTCCATTCAAAGCGGAGGTATTGGAAATAAACGGACTGCTATTTAAAGGCGCCGCAGTGGTTATTCCACTTGCATCGAGACGAGAATCGCTGCACCGTATTCACGAAGGTCACTTAGGCCTCAACAAGTGCAAAGCAATGGGCATGTGCACTGGTCTTCTGGTCTGGTCTGGCCAGTGACATAGAAGCTTTAATCAGGCCATGCAGCGTGTGCAAGACGTGACAGGTCATAACATAACTTGTCACAGGTCATAACATGCAAATCATGACACACATGTCATGTACAGCATGATTTACATGACGTCTCGGGGGGGCTCGCCGCCGTTTAATTAAATGAATATATAACCAAACTGGCTTCACAAGATATCTCTGTATGAAGGACATAAAGGACAGGTGTCAACACGAAAATCATGACATGCATGTCATGCACGATACGAATTACATGCGCCGCTCATGGTGCGCACCGCCGTTTCGCTAGCTTGGCATGTACTAAGTGTGGAATTTTGTGCCGTGACTGCATGATGAACATAAATGAGAGGCGGTACCATGAAAATCAGGATATTTAAATGTACAACACAATTTACCTGGCACGCTGATGATGCACTCACGGCTATTTCACTGGCTTGATAGACTCCAAAATTGGTATTGCGAGACGTAATTCTATGACAGACACAAGAGACAGGGGCTCACATAAAAATCATGATATGCATGTCATGTACGACATTAATTACATGCCACTCTTTTGATTCACCCGCAGCCGTTTTGATAGCTTGACATGTACCAAATTTGGTATTGCGTGACGTGCCTGTATGAAGAACATAAATGACAGGTGGTTGCATGAAAATCATGGCATGTATGCCATGACTTGCCTGCCATGCTCATGCTGCACCAACGGCAGTTTCACTAGCTTGACATTTACCAAATTTGCTATGGTATCGCGTGACATGACTTTATGACGAACGTAAGTATGACAGGTCCTAACATAGAAATCATCATATGCATGTCAGGTAAAGCATAATGCACTGTGTTGGTGCGCTTAAAGCCGTTTTGTAGGCTGGATATATAAGAAAATTGACATGGCATGACATGAGTGCTTCATGAACCTAAATGTCGGGCCATGCATTGTACACACCACAATATAAGTTTCATTAGTACGGTGTATACCAGATTGCACATCGATGCATGCATGACAAACATGCGATATATAGCAGACTAGATGTCATAACATTGATTTCTTCATTTGCCTCAAAGACAAACAAGGAGCTGTGTGCAGCTGGCCGCTTCGCATTACATCGATTCCCACAGTGCGTGGGATCTGCCGGACCTTGACGCGATAGCGTTAAGGAGCTCATTAAGCAGAAATCCCGGCGTTGGCGTCGGTGTGAGCGGCAGCGGTGACGTTGTTTGTGAGCGAAAAATTGATAAAGATGCAAGTAAAGTAAATAATAAAAATTTACGCGTCTGAATGAGGATCGAACCCAGCCCACTGCGTCGCAAGCAGCTGTTCTACCACACAGCCACGCTTATGCTTGGGATTATGTCGAAAATAATCGCTGTTCTATTGGACGCCTGTATGCAGGCGTCACAATACAACATGTAATATCGCAGCAATATTGCATGGTACAAGCGTACATTGCCATCGGGCGCCAGAAGATGTGAATATCATAACAGCATTGTGGTTCAAAGCCATCCACCCATTACAAAAGGAACACACCTTACTGCGCGTATTCCCTTAAGATCATGTAGTGGGATCATAGCAAGTTCGAAATCATTTCCCGCATTTCCCGCGTATAAATGCTCGTCATTTAAAGCATGCTACCCATTACATGTGTACAATAAGTGATTGAAGTACGCACTAGGGACAGGATATTGCTATCGCGTTCAACTCTTAAAGGCGAAGCTTAAGGGTCCCCATTTTTTATACTTTTGTATATATACCATTGTTATTCCTGTGCCGCTGTACCTTGTTTGTTTATTCAAGCCTGCATGTATATATCGTAATCTTTACATCACCCAAATATGATCTTTTAAGATTGCAGTTTTCAGAAATAAATAAAGATATATTATGCATATTTCACAGACATGCGTAACACACTGATGACTGCCGCTCATTCTACCCATGTGTCTTCGTTATGTTGAACACCATGCTTTCCGTATATTCCTTAAGCTACATGGGACTTTCGGTATAGCAGATGCGGATTCCGTTTGTTCAATCCGTACGCCCATCCGGTTTCCGCATGTTCCGTATCATAGTTCCCAAACGTTCCGTATCGCCGTATGGTCTGTCCGTATAACAGATACGGATTTCGTTTTTTCCGTAAGACGACACCCATACGTCCATCCGGAAATCTTTGTGGACAATATGTTACTTTCCGTATCTTTCTTACAGTTTTCGTATGCATCCGTATACGTCCGCACAAAATCTATAAATTTCATGCGGAAAATATACACTGGAAAAAAATGGCCCTACTTTACCACAAAATTTGCAGTATATTTTGACCGAACACTTTTTCGTAAGATAAAAACGCTCTTTCCGTCAACGGACACGGCGTTATGTACAAATCGTCGAACAAGATATAAGTGCCGTCGTACTTAGGAAACGGAAGATTGCGTAACCCATACTTACACTTAAAACCGTTACAATGCAGGTGTCCCAATAGTTCAATAACAGATGACCCCGTCTCTGGTACCTGTACTCTACGACCTATCCGTGGCAATGCACGGTGTGCCAATAAATAAATAACAGAAAACGCCGTCCTGTGTATCTGCACCCGACGAGCCAACCGTTAGAATACAGTGTTTCGCAGTGATGAGAAAATGTGAGACCCTGTATGCTGAATCTGTGCTGTGAAAGAATGCAGTGTATGCTGCCTCCACAAACGACATTCTCTTGGTTTGCTCACAGACAAGAAAGCAATTGACGATAAATGCTGGAATGACCCATTACAAATACGTCATAAGCACCAACAAGATTTATTTTACAGAATTGTTCAGCAGTAGATATCCAAATTTGTCTTGCAAGAAAAAAGTGTTAAATATAAAAAAGCTCAGTGAGCCAGAATTGTGTAGCGTGCACAACAGCAGGGTTTAAAAAAGGACAGGCATAAAAAGGTATCAGTTTACTGACTATGGACACTAACTGAACTTCAGAAGTTCTGGTGAGTGGTAAAATAGGAGGATAATTTCTAAAACAAAAAATGGTAAATTGAAGCTTGTTGACAAAGCACTGCACAAGAAGCTTGAAGTTGTGTCATACGATAGTGTACAGCACATTTTAAAATTGTACAACAGGGCTTCTTGCTGAGCTAATTGATGCATTACATGAGAAATATAGGTATGGCACAAAAAGGACAGGTGCGAAGTGAAAACATTAACTTCTTATTGAAAAATTCAGGTGCCAACTTCCAGACGCTTATTGAAAGAAACCACGGAGATCCATACATGCTCTCGAACAAGGTAATATTTTTTACACATATAGCCACAAGGATGAACGAAGAAATCATGATGAACCGGTGATCAAATACATGCGCCGGAAACTGCGTTAACCTGAGCTGCAAGATCATGCCAGGACGCTATAACCCGTGTCAATTACATAGTTAATCTGAGTGAAAAGCAAAAGAGGCAGTGCACAGCCTAAACTTGACACGTCATAAAGCTATCTTTCAAGAGCTTCACTTCTTTGTCACTTAAGTCTAGTCGTGGCTTCCTAACGTACAGACTGCCTGACCTTTTTATTAGGAATGCCCCATTTGTCTCGCCTTTAGTGCAGCTGCTTGTTCTTATAATAAATGTGCTTCGCCTGAAGTGTGATGCACAACCGCAGCGCTCGCAGTGGCCCGCCAAGCGCACTCCCATACAGAAGGGTTGATATCTGGGCCATTTAGTTCATGCTACTTGAAGAAGAGGCAGCAAAAGGACGCGGCACAAGAAAGAGGCAGACGCACACACCTCTGGAACTGCAGTGGTGTGTTCCAGTGGTGTGTGCGTCTGTATCATTCTGGTGTCCCATCCTTCCGGTGACTTTTTTTAAGTAACACGCACTCCCATGTTGCTGCTGGCCGCCAAGCAGTGCTCTCTTGCACGATTGTTAGAGTACCGGCCTGTTTGAATATTGCGGACTACACTGCTGACACAAACGGTGTATCACGTAGTGCGCTTCTTGCAGCATGCAGCTGGCTGCTTAGTCGCCACAGAAGGGAAAATCCCAACCAGTTTGCATGAAGCGAAGAATACAATGCGCACACTGTATCTGGCTGTGACTTCCTTTATATTGTGCGAGAGGCAGTGAACTTAAGGTATTACGCACATATTCATTTATTCCTTTAGCTCCTGCACTTTCTTACCACACTTCAGCTTCTGCAAGAGGCCTTGCGACACACCTGTGACAATGGAGGGAGAAAATTGAGTGTCTTTCAGTCTGCAAATCTGATTATTAAGTTGCATAAAAAGGTAGTTCTCACCACTTCATTGAAGCCGTATTGATGCACGTAATAGGTATGCCTCTCTTCATCACTTTAGAATGCTCGCTGTCAAACAGAGAAAGCTGAGGTAGGGTATATATCAAACACAGGCCCGTGTTTCAATGATCGTGCAAGAGGGCACCGCTTGGCAGTCAGCAGCAAAAATTGAAGGACACTTTGTACATTCCCAAGTGTGTTCGGCGAAAGCGTGTGGCCATTCCACTGAATATGCCATGTCTTTTTTTCTTTTACACTCTCAGTGGGATAAGACACAAACCGAATGGGTGCGTGTTTTCTTTCATTTTTTTACCGCGTATCGCAGCGAGACGCGAGACTCATCTTCCTCCGTTCGCATGCGTTAGTGTTTTCTCGCGCTTTGCGCATCGTGCAAACGCCATCCGCGTTCCAGCTCTTAAATTGACAGACCCTTTGTAAATTGGAAATTGTATTCCGTGAACGCCTGGGTCCATTGAGACGGCGTCGGTCAGAATGATTGCAAACTCTGGGCACAGCGACGCTACGCAAGCAAAGCGCGAGCGCTATACAGTCCGACGCGACCGGCGTCCGTCTGCGCATCCCGGCGGCCACCTGGCTCCGTGCCAGAGCTCGGATGGACGGACGGACGGACGGACGGACATGGACGGACGGACAGACGGATGGATGGACGGACGGACAAACAGACAGAGAGACAGACGGACGGACAGACGGACGGACGGAGGTCGGACAGACACCGGACGGACACCCGACGAACTTGAGCATGCGACATTAAAGGCTTTCGCCTTAAAGATTACACCATCTCCCGCTAAAGGGAACCATGTGTAGATGCGAAGCAGCGGGCGCTAACGCTTACACTGCGGCGGCGTTGACGCTGGCGCTCATCGCAGCGTTGCACAGGAGAGAAACCTGGGGGGCGCAAAGCGACGCAGTGATGCACCGGTGTTTGCTACTGGAACATACCAATCGCTGCTAATGGGCAATGAGAGACAGAAGACTTGGTCTGGACACAGAGAACCGCAGTCCGCTTTTAGTTAACGCGCACGCTGCGAATTTTTTATCGTTCGACAACGCACAGGAGAAATCTCCCACCGGCACCACCTTGCAGGTCAAGATCCATTGCCATATATACGGGGTGGCCAGTGAACGGTTGTGCAGCGCGAGCAGTCGGTTTTTTTTTTCAACCAAGAAATTCGCTAGCAGACGCTGCCTGCGTCGGCGTCGTGAGGCGAGAGAGGGGGAGCGTAGGAGAGGGAAAGACGCGCAATTTTTTCAACACCTCATAAATAATCTTGAGTATGCACCAATCGTAGAGATGAAATCTGAATGCCTTTGAGACGAAGCACACTAGAGCTTTGTTTCCCGCAGAATAGGCACCATTACCAAATCACTTCATCACGTAACATATAATATATCAGGTGTAGAGGCAGATGCATAAATTATAAGATCTGTTAACATGAGCTTGCTTTAGTAATGAGATGTCTACTCATGCCTACAAACTGTGAGGGATGCTCACATTAGCTGTCATTTTAGCTCCATTAGCTGGTCAGAAACTTCTCCAGCCCTATTCCATTGAACATGAAGTCGATAAGTGTATTACTGATACCTGTGTTGCGCTCAGAGAACTGGAACTTAAAATACTACAGCAGGGACTGCTTCCTCCAACCCTCCATCGAAGCACTGTATTTGATTCTCACACTATATTACAACAACATTAAGTTTTTAAAAGTCTTGGTTTAAGTGCTACAATGACATGACGATGAGGCATGCTGTAGTGTTGAATTCTGGATTAATTTTGACAACATAGGCAAGCATGGAGCAGAATTCAATCCCAAGAGTATGCCTTCAATCTTTACTGCATTGCAAATGACTCACAAACAGAACATCATAGAGGCCAGTGTTTTTCCCTTTGAAATTATTTTGTAAAACAGATCAACGTGAGCATACTCCCCGAATTAACAATGACGATAATTTTTTGTTGAGCAGACCCCACACAACCAGAGAATGTTTTATTAATACGGTCTCCTCCTAACCGATAAACATTTAAGGGCACAGGGTAGTGCAAAATTTGCAAAAAAAATCCTTTTTTATTTTGCAAATTGGAAAGGGTGTCCCTTTGTGCATATTTTCCACATTCGTGCTTTTCTTAAACAGTATTTTTGTGGCTGAAAACCAGTATTCCCAAAGCAACGAATGTGTAGCCAGGTAGCATGGTGCAGCAAGCTTTGTAATCTGATCAGCCATTTGGCAAACCTGAAAAAGATTTCATCAGCGCCGCCTCGATTGCGGACGAGCTCGCTTACACATCAAAACGCTCTGAGGGCAAATGAGATCAGAAATGTATGACTGTCAAAAGTAAAAGCTGTGAATTGCCAACAAGGTCAATATCACGCAACTAAAACTGCGTCAGTAACTTAGCGTCGAGCGAATACTGCACATCACGCATGTATTTCCTCCTCTGCTGTTATGTTGGAAGGCGCGAAATAGTGTGATTATTGTCCAGCTTGTGTTGAATATCGTGTCTGCAGGCACACAAAAAAACATTCTATAAGCAGTATTCTGATTCGGCCAAGGACATTAACGCATTTATGTTAACACCCGGCAAAAACCAATGTTCTGGCACAACAGCCAGAACACCAGCTTCAGTTGTTTGACCTGCATAAGCATGTATGACGGCTTTCTATGGAAGTCACAGGTTGGCTTCCCTGTGCCATCTGCTGCTGATGAGTGTCTATAATTATTTCCAGGTCATCAGGCGAGAGGAAGCAACACTAGAGCCCAACAATGGAGGCATTGATTGCTCACTACCAGAAAAATTTCGTTGCATGATATAGACAAATGTAGGCAACGAACAGTTTTTACTATCCACAGTGATGAATGTCGTATCTTTTTCGCCCACTGAGCATTGTTCTCACACAAAAGTTGAGCTTACCTGCGCCTGCAGCCTCGAGTGATGGTCGCTACAGGTTGCCTCAAGTTTTCCACACGGCTGATCACAACAGAAAGCCTGCCACGCTATGCAACCTGGCTACATATTTCTTGTTTCGGAACAGTGCCTTCCGAGTACATCATGCATAATTATGTTGAGCAACTTGCATCCACTTTGCAGCACGTGAACAAGCAATGGGACGGCAGATAGGCTGAGTTGGTCATATTTTATGTATTATATCTCAATAGCAGTTTAAATAATGCATTGTCGTTTATGCAGAATGGTACAGCCCGCACGTGACTGTAATAATACATTCCTAAAAATAATTTAAAACTGTCTTTTTAGAGAGTATTTAAAACCTCGGCGTTTTTTTGTAAACCACACAAGCTTAAGCGCAATTGGAAGAATAGCGGCAACTGCGCAAACCACAAAAATTATATTAAAAAGAAAGCGCAAATATGAAAGTCAGTACGTACAGAGTTTCATTACCCTCAGCTTAAAGGGACCAACAACTGATTTTTATGAAAACATTTTTATATGGTGCGAGAAAAAGCTCACCCTTCGTAGTGTTTTTAGCTACAGTAGTTGATCTCAGAAGCACGTAGTTATTTTACAGGCAGTATTTTTCGATCTGAAAGACTCTAAGCCGGGACGTGCCGTTCCTCCAGCAACGCTTAGAATTGATAGCGATGAGGCCAGCCCTTCTCGCGATTTGTGAAAAGCTGTCGTCGTTCTGGTTTCGCAGGAGTTCTTGCATCTGTGCTTAACCACTTTTATTTTGAGCTTTTCAAATATTTTTGAAAATCACAAGCTGTTACAATGAGATGTGGCATTATACACCGTCCCTGTATTTGTACCGCACTTGCCTGAGCCAATGTCATGGGCGGCTTGTCCCGGCTTCGTTACGCTCTCGATACACGGGCCAAGCCAACTCACCGAAAACGTCACTACGCATATGTACGGCCGTGCCGAGTAGCAGTGCACGTCATTTCTGAGACGAAGTGTAGGTCGCAAAAGTATGTCGATCCAATATCTTAGCGACCTGGAAACTAGGTGCACGGTTTCATGAGGACGCTGAAAAGTTGCTCAAGACGCATCGACGAGCATAGGATCATTACGTCACATGAAAAAAATGCCATTTTAATGCATATTAGTAATACAGGCCTATATGTACATTTTTATGGAGAAATATCTTTTAACCCATTAAGGCCCACGGAAGAACTACTGGTCCGATTTTATTGACATTTTGCATATTAAATTCAACACAATAGACAACCACACGTGCAAATTTTCATAGGGTTACGTGTATTTCTTCAGGAGTTATGATACTGTACTATAAAAAAAGTACGCTGGGCCTTCGAGATAGCAATCGGCAAGCTGACGTGATGCAAGAATGGCGAGTACGCTAGGCCCTTACCAAACAAATAACAAAGTTATCTTGGCCCATGCAATTTAGTCAAGGACCAGTGCTTCATGAAAAGCGTAACGTCACGCTTTTGGCGACACCATTTTGGTGTATTGTGGCAGAATTCAACTGTTTTGCCAGCTTCTTGTGAAATTGTCGCTATGGATAGAGGGTAATAGCAAGCACAGTGGACGCTGGAGATCTTCGATACTTCTGTTGGGTACAACAAGGCGCAGTCAGTGTTTTGCTGTTATGCGACTAAAGGACAATAGTGAACACGTAGAGGGTCTTCTAAAACCTCCAGTTTGGTAGCAGACCCTTCATGCGTTGTCTGCGGTAAATAGGGGCTGGTACCACTTTTTTCTGAGGGATGAAAATTTTCCAGTCATTCGCAGCTTGATCGTAGAGGTCAAACTGCCTCACGGCATTGTTACTGCGGATGACGAAGGAGGTCAGTGACACTGTGTTCTTTTTTTCTTTTCAGTGAATGGCCAATTGACTCAACTGTGTATTCTTTCGTCAGCATAGCAACTATGCTGTTGTCTTTGCCATTTTCGAAACAAAGCTGCTTTCCCGAGCCAAATATAAGTTATCGTACCCACGTTCCTTTCGTTCCATGTTTTTTATCGTTAGCAGAGAGAATCCATTCATACCGCCGTCATTCCCCTCCTCCTCCGAAGTTCCCATGTTAGGGTCAGAATCGACAATTAAAACATGAAGATGCTCTCGTATATTCACAGCGACATCTTTCGCAGCCTCATGAGTCTGAGGTAACCGAAAAAACGGCATTCATAACAAAAAACATGGCTGATCCCTCCGTCATAGGGATTCCGTATAACACGAAAGTGAAACGCATCTTCGCAGAAGTATTGCTAGCGATATATGAGAGCTTGTACAATGTCTATTGATGTTTGACAGCTATAGCACCGTTTGACGTGGGCACACCGACGTTGACTAACGCCGTGGTCATGAATTAACCGTTGTTGTAGCTGAAGTTGTCAACATGATATACCTGGACACAGCGTATCGTGAATCCAGCGCAAAGACACCAACAAGCACGTAATGAACACTGGCACTCGATATGCGTGTCTTCAAAGAGAAATGGTACGGTGTGCGCTCCTGAGTATTAATGTAACCTACTCCTGCGCTCATGCATACACTACCATGCTGCGCTTCAACAACGCAGGAGGCAGAGGCTCGTAGCTTGAGCCGCGAGCGAGCGCAGGCGTTTTACGTCCGGCTGGTCTCTGTCTCGCTCCACCAAGGCACGACATTCGCCCGTCGATATCGCTGCCTTGCGGCCGCGCTCACTGCAGCAGTTTCATTATTCGGTGCTATCGCGCCCGAAGTAGACGTCGGCGAAACAACGTTGGTGCATGTGGAGGATGCACTACTCCGACAGAGTCGTCAAACGCTCACGCGAAGCTAAACGCAAAGAGCATAACTACATCGGCGACTCTCCGATGCTAGCGCGGCCAATGTTTTAAATGCGAATGCATTTCTTAGTCGGGCTACGTCAGGCGGCGTTGTCCGGCGTTGTCCGTGGGGAGGAGGATAGGTTGAGGAGGTGTCCGCGCGCCGGCAGGTGTTATCTCTCCGCTCTCACTCCCTCTCCCATAGCAAGAGCTGCGGGCGCGCGCGCTTATCCTCGCCCCTAGCAACCGGAGCATGTGGTGCGAGAGAGTGTAGGAGAGGGTAGGTGCAGTGCTTCGCCGCTCCTTTTCTCGCCGTTCGCTCTCTCTCCTCCCTGCGCCCCACTCTCCCGTCCGCTCGCGCCTCACTCTCGAGCGTTCGCTGGCTGGGCGCCTCTCAAGGCGATGCCAGAAGTCGGTGTCGGCGCATTCGCATTTCCTCACGATTTCCTTCGGGGAGGTGGGGGCATTTTTTTTCACTGCTATCGAGGCGCAGCTAAAGCATGGCCTCCGAGACTAATCGTTCGCTATCAGCGCTAGTAAGTGTCGTGCCGCATTACTTCTCTTCCCCGCTCACAGGCGGTGACACCGACCCGCCACGCCAACAGAGAGCACCGTGCGAGAGAGAATGTGTGAGAGATATAAGGCGCCTTTGTAGAGAGCCTTGCAACTGCTTCGATAGCTCAGTCGGTAAGAAACCGGGCGCCCTTCGTCGCGGGCCAAGAGTCAGAGGTTCGATTCCCGGCGGGGGAACATCTTCATAATAATTTTTCTTTTTCATTTGGTAGCGTTAATTATGTAAACGTCATATCCGTAACGGATATGCTTGGTGGACCCCGGCATAAAACACTTTCGTGTTAAAAAAAGCCTGTGCAATCTATGATGCAACGCACAACAAGAGTTACATGTATGCTCCCACGAAGTCCCAGTGTACTAAATAAAGTACAGTAACATTTGATTACTCCTCACAGCAAAACTATGCACTATATAGGCTTCTCGCGCTTTGCTGGGATTGAATTGCTCTTGCTGAAGCAGAATCAGTCCGTTTTTAAATGCGAAGCATTTCTTTGCGTACTGCAGGCACTTTTAGCGTTTCTATCTGCGTATCTATCTATCTATCTATCTATCTATCTAGCCGCCTACGTCTGGGTGATCTCGTGATTACCCCTTTAACTTGGGGTAGACCAAAATTAGTATGTGAGAATAAGATGGTTTGACGAATATGACTCGCTGGTCGTGACATGAATAATGACAATCCCGTCGCGTACGTCGGCAAACTCTTTCGGGCGAACCTTGTGGCACATACCACGGGGCGGGTATGTGCCACAGGTATGCGGGTATGTGCCACAGGTGATTGACAGTTTAGACTATGCAGGAACGGCGAGACAAACATTGGTACTTTTAACGCCAGAGCGTTTGAAAGGTGACGTCATCAGCAGTGTTGACCGGACGAATGCAGATAATAAATGTCAGGGGTCCCAACAGGAATCGAACCCAAGCAATCTGCGTGGCAATCAAGTATTCTACCATAGAGCCACGCCAGGTCTCGGAACTGCTTTTCGATAGACCCTAATGTTCGTGAAACGTCAATTGTCGTTGCAGTGCTGGCTATCCAATTTTATAAACATTACATATGTGCTCCGATGATACAGCCGTCACGTCGAGTTAACATCAATTATAGTAAAGCGCCATCCACTGAAGTTGACATATGTTGCAGTGTCCAGGGCTGCCATCCTGGCGAGTACAAGCGCTACATATCAGTTTACCGCTTCTGGTGTTGCTACTGCCCATGTTGCTGTTAGCATCGTTACGCAATTGTAAACAACTTGTTATGCAAAACATCTTTAGCGTAATTTCGTAAAGTTTCGCTCGATAAAACATTACAACACAGTCACCTTCCCTCCGCATGCTTCGCATAACATCGATTCCCAAGGTACGTGGAATCTGCCGAATTTTTTCAACATATAAAATATAAAACTTCAGATTAATTCAGAAAAAGTAGTACTGACCACGTGCGTTTAACAGGCTCTCATTTTCCTAAAATTTGACGACTCATAAAACACAAAAAAATATCATCGAGTCAATATTCCAAATTAGGATTATCTTGATGCAACCTTTGGCATCAAAAATTGTAATGAGCACGATCAGAAAATTCCGTTTTGTATTTTCTATTCCCGAAAAAGAAAGTGTACTTTTTAAAGTACAGTGGGCCCTAATGGGTTAATATAAAGCAACGAAGATTATTTCAATACTGATAAAAAAAACGTCGACCGCATAGAGCAATCAACGGTCACGTGGCCGGATACATTTGATCGTTCATGTTTTTGTCGCCCGAGGTGCCAAAGGTTATTTCTTGCCATTTTCAATGAAGAAATAAAACTATAAACCCACCTCTCGCAAAAAAGCACGGTTGGCTTGAATCAACGCGACGGACAATCTATCCATCAATGGAGTCATCTCATTTTATGTTCTGGGCAGTTGTTGGTCCCTTTAACTTGTCCGCTGCACTAAGTTTGTGAAATAGGGTATTTTATGCCATTCACTAGGTTGTTATTTTTCCCCTCAAATAGTGTTCAATAGAAAAGAGAGACAAATTACTAAGAATTTTGAATTTCACTTGTTCTTTGATTAGAATAAATATTGCGACGAAGACATTCAGCGTTTTTTTTTTTGCAGGATGCGCTTCTTGTTCCGAAATTATGAAATTGGCAGGAAAGTTTTTAGGCCAAAATGTGTTTTCTATACGCGAACACACTTTTTTGCTGCTCATGACTAACTTTGAAATCATTTTATGGGTCTGAAACCTATGCCCATAGGTCAGCAAAAAATTTCGACTCACTCACACTCACTCAAGAAATATATTTTGCTCTGAGGACTCACTCGGACTCAAACTCACCAAAATTTTCCTCAACAGGACTTACTCGGACTAAGACTTACTGCACTTTTACTCGACCGGGCTCACTCGGACTCAAACTCACCAAAATTTTCCTCAACAGGACTCACTCGGACTCAGACTTACTGCACTTTTACTCGACCGGGCTCACTCGGACTCAAACTCACAGATATTACTCAGCCAGACTCACTCAGACTCAGACTCACGGCTTCACCTGAGTCTGAGTGAGCCTGAGTGAGCCGACTCATCAGTCCGTTAGTGTAAAATTAGCTTTTTCAATCTTGGTGTCAATCCAGTAAGGTTAATTCTATGAAATACTCGTGTCGCACGAAATATGTTTACCATGAACTTCCCCTGAAAAATTGTGGGTGAAGGTTATGGTGCCCCCTATCCTATCTCATGCATCGGACCAAAAATATGAGGTAGCGCATTGTTGAAAAAGCTGTGAAAAGATTTTTGGTACAATATTAAGCGGATGTAACGCTGATAGTAAAGCTGAAGCTGAGTAGATAGGACCATAGGTCGGCAATTAATGGTGGAGCTCACTCAGGCTCACTCACGAAATATATTTCGCGCTTAGGGCTCACTCGAACTCACTCACCAATATTTACCTCAACCGGCCTTACTCAGACTCAGACTCACGAAAATTTTCTTCAACCGGACTCACTCGGACTCAAACTCACCAAAATATTACTCAACCGGACTCACTCAGACTCAGGCTCGCGGCCCAGTCTGAGTCTGAGTGAGTGTGAGTGAGTCGACTCATGAGTGAGTTTGCCGACCTATGCCTGTGCCTAGAGTATATTTCATCAAAATGGGGAATTGTGACTGGGAAGCTGTTCGTTCTTAACTGGAAATGCCAAACTATTGTTATTTATGTTACAAATGAAGTTCAAGGTTCAAACATAGGAAGTGTTGTTGACTTTCAGTGAAACATGACTATGCCACAGCCGCCACTAGCCATCAAAATCACCCCACAAAAACCGTTCCTGTAGTCCCCAAGAACTTCATTTTAAAAACATGTACGATATTTACCGGATCCCACTGCCGCAAATGCTGCCTCTTCTTCCTCTCCGACACTTGAAGTAGTGCATCCAAGCTGCTTACAGCCTCTCTCAATGGTGCGTGATCAGGCCCCCCTTGAAAAGGAGATCAAACTATAGCAGGAGCTGGGAAAAACAAACGTGCATAAGGTTAAAAGAAACTTCACAAGCTGCCTAACCCATATAAAAATAGTTTTACCACTAAAAAAAACAACCAGTTTGCCGCTCATAACTGAAATATTCAATAGCGTACATGCCCTATAAACAGCCAGAATTGGGCTAAGGTCTCTATTACCATCATAAAAAACAATGAAGCACGATCATGAGAACTTGGGTATTTGTAGTAAATTTGCAAATCATAAAATAAACATTCTCAAACATCCTTCAGTTTTGCCCAAGTACCTTTGTAAAGCACGAATCCGGCGTCAAAGAAACAATTAAGGTGCAGAAGCATTACGTGATATATTCTGCAGAGCCTCACTTTGTAAGATTTTCTCAGAAATTGGCGCAGATAGTTCAATGAGTGAACACTGTAGCTTTAACCACAGAGAATCAGTTTTGTGATGTTAAAATAAGTAATCTAAACTGGCTGCAAAACCTCAGCATCTCTATGCCACTTGGCTGCCAAGTAAATACATGAGTAAACAAGCAAATGTTATATGCAATAACTAACATCAGTACTAATTAATATAGTGTTAAAAGAAAAGCACATGTAGGCTTACAAACTAATGTTACAATGCGAGGCTTCTAAGCACAAAATAAGCAGTTGATGAACTTAAACATAGTAAGCTGTGCTGCTGTGAGCGTGAGTGCTGCGATATTGTGAAGCAAATACTAGCATAAAAACACCAAGCAAAATGACTCGAGACAAGTGAAGGTCGCAAAGTAGCAAAATGACCCTCTTCATCAATTCACAAGGAAATCATATGCTTGTCTATGCCTACTATAATCAGATGTATTTTTTTGCAAGCCAGCCTTTTGTGTGTGAATACTCTTCCTGCATATACGAGGCAACCCCACTCAACATTTTTATAATATATACATGTCATAAAAGCAGATCAGTATATGGTGAGCGAGTGCAATAGAACTTTTCTATGTGCATTCCTTTCATCTGTGTTTTTGGACCTGCTCCTGCCTGTTCAGAACGTTACGTACCTGCTACTTCACTATTAGGTACATTCAAGAATATGCGTGTTCTGCAATGGCTAAGCAGTTATATAAGGTGCAAACATCAGGGCAACAATACGACTTAGGAAATGTAGTAAATTGCTTTCTAACCTGAACTTTTATTAAAACCGTTAATTACACACACCCAGAATCATTTACCAAAACACAACCTTAGGAAAGTTGGGTGACTGCATGGTTGGAATACAGCATAGGTTGAAGAAAAATGCACAAGAGAGGACATAAATCTACTTTAATTAACTCTTTCTGGTCAGCATAGCTGACCACCTTCTCAAATTGATTTTTTTGCAGTGCCACTTAGCTGTGTATCAAACAAAAAAGTCTTTACTTTTCTCCTTTAGTCTTCTCTGAAAGTGCACCAGGTGATGCTGTTTCTCTGGGAGAGCTTTTTTTTGTTGCAAAGCGACAGCCTTAGAGCCAGCATGCCGCATCCCGTGCTGGACACTGAAAGTGTCCCACGTGTGCTAAGCTATGTGAACTTAAACGGAACCTTTATTGGATGTAGCACGTAGATCGACAGTGTATCTCACTCACTGTAATGATAAAAATACGCTGTGGACCAGGTCGATAATGTATGACTACTTTTTTACAGTGGTCAGCTACGGTAACTACCGTGCAAGAAAGGGCTTAGAATTGGGGTCCCGACATTACAAGCAAAATTCGCCATAAAGTTACATTTTATGCCGAAAATGCTTCTTCGTGTTTAATAGGAACATGTTCTAACCTACACTAAGAGGTCTGCTGGAGGTGGCAGTTCAACTGCTAGCAAATATGACCAGGAAGAGGATGTCCACAATCCTATATCCGATGATGAATGCTCGATTCCACATGTTACTGAAGATGCAGTGACACATGCGACACCAAAACTGATGTAGATTCTACCATCACAATACAAGTGGTTCCTATATTGAGCACAAAGCTCAGATGTCTCTACTGCTAATATTTATATGACTGCGCACTGGAACCTGACAATGATGAAATGAACAATACTATTCCATTTGGCATTTTTAGCCTTTTATGAACGCTTCAGTGGATTTAGAAGATTGTGTTTGATACTCATTGTACGTGCAGAAAAAGAAAAACAAGCACTATATTCCATCAGCCAATAAGGTGCGCACCGCTTTCGAGGATGCAGGAAATGCAGCACCAAAGGCACAGCCATTGAGTACAATTTGGCTGTGCCAAACATCAATGTTACACTATGCCTTCAGAAGAGGAAAAAACATTTTTTTTTGAACAGCACAAAACATAATGTTCAAGGGGTGAAAGCGCAGAATATGCCTCTACATTGCACAGGACCACGTGAAATATATACTATGTAGAGACCCTTCCAGCACGGTGGTCAGCAGCACTGACCATCTCGTGAAGACACAAGCAGCTATATTTTTCTCATGCGTCTGATATGTCTTTAGTAACATTTTCTCGCAATTCATGCATAAAAATTGAATATTTAAAACAGAGACAATTTATGTGCTTCAACGAGTTAAACAGTTGCATTTCGCTAGAGTTTATGTTTAGCTAAAGATGCAATGCTGCACCTTGGAATGTGCTGCTGTTTGACGTGCCTGCACTGTGGTTTTTGAGCTAATAGCAGCTGCTGAAAAGAATATCACTTAAGAAATGCAGCTAACAGCTGGCGTTTGTCAGTTTCTCATATCATATTTTCTTTCTGACGCATTAGACAGCAACAGTCTAGAAAAACATTTTTAATCGCACTTCTATAACTTCTTTACTCACCTGCGTAAAAAATTTGGCTGCCAAGCTCACCCTACATTACGTCGCCACAAAAATTCAGCCCAGGCACAACAGAACCTCCTGCATAAAAGAAACGCATTGCAGTATTGTCAGCAAACATTTCATTCAGATATGCTTTAAATATTTGTACTCATACCATTTAGCAGGCCGATGTTAACTCTCTTCACTTTAGGAGTGCTAGCTTGTGCGACTCATGGCCATGGTGGCAGAAGTGCACATTGAGCTGCAGTCTTCAAGCTGTTCGAGAATTTCAAAGCTTGAAGTTCGTATGCCACACTTATACCGCAGTCGGAAGGGTGTGCCACCCTCTGCCACAAGTGGTAAAGGCCAACACTTGGAGCGACAGACCTGCCACATACAAAAGCACCATTTAACAAAAAAATGGAGTTACCAACATTGTGTTTTCTATTTTCATAGCCTGTTCTCCTTTTGCTAACTGATGCTGCAAACCAGTGGTGTTCTTTGCTCAAAGAAGTAATTCCTGCATTTAAAATCAAATCTTGCAGATAATAACTTTGGGTAGCATAGGATGGATGGAAGACAAATATAACCATGGCAAACGCATATACACCTATTTGTATTCAGTGCCTCTTGCACTTTTGATGTCATACTGTAGATCCACAGTTACCGAACTGGTCACAGTGCTAACACCCCCGTCGCTTTCTTTGCGTTCAATCTCCATTCCGTTTCTGTTTACACATGCTGAAACACACTGGTTTATGATTTTTAATAGTGAACAGGTAAATTATTTTATATTAACAATATTTGTCTACGAGCTTCTCTATACTGCGATGTACTGCTAAACGAATATACAATCAAGTTATTTATTGGAAAACCTATGGACAAGTTCAACCAGGCTGTGAAAAGTGTGCAATGCCTTTTGTATCTTTTAGGAGGGGTACATACACCCCTTTTTGTTTTTACATCCACAATTAGTATGCTCTAATTTTAAATACTCCAAGTTCTAATGCTTTTCATCCATAGGTCGGCACTTTAAGGGAGTACTCACTCAAACTCACTCACCACAATTTTTTCAGCCTTCGCACTCACTCACGTTCACACTCACGTCCACTCACACTCATGAGTACTCACTCACGTTCACACTCACGCCCACTCACACGCATGAGTACTCACTCATACTCAACTCACCACGTTCAAATGAGTGTGAGTGAGTGTGAGTTGAGTGCACTCATGAGTGAGTGTGCCGAGCTCCATAGGTCGCTGCTTCAAAAATGGTTTGTGCAGTGCTGCATTTGGTTTGTGCACTCGGTTGCGCTGCTTCAAAAATGTTCAAGTGGCATAGGTCGGCAATTTAAGGGAGTACTCACTCAAACTCACTCACCACAATTTTTTCAGCCTTCGCACTCACTCACGTTCACACTCACGTCCACTCACACTCATGAGTACTCACTCACGTTCACACTCACCTGCACTCACACTCATGAGTACTCACTCACGTTCACACTCACGTGCACTCACACTCGTGAGTACTCTCTCATACTCAACTCACCACGTTCAAATGAGTGTGAGTGAGTGTGAGTTGAGTGCACTCATGAGTGAGTGTGCCGAGCTATGTTTTCATCATACAGGGATGCCACAACAACTCGTTCAAGCTATGTCTTGGAAGTCCTACAGAAAATTTTAGAGGGCCAATGAGGAAAATTTCATCATTTCGGAGCTGTTCAGGAAAAATACTGAATAGTTGTACTGCATCAAACGCGAAGAATTGTACTGTCATAGTGGCAAAAGGCAACACTTTATCCACAAAATGTTAAGTACAAAAACTTTTAGTAAACTTGCTATGCCTTTTCCTGTGTTCATATAGTGGCTATTTGTCTTACAAAATTGAGCTGTAAGAAAATGGCCTTATACTAGCTTCAGAACAAAACTGAACACTTTCTCTACTAAATGCAGATATCCTTAAAAGAAATATGTTGAACTGCTGAGACAATTGAATACAAAGCTGCACATGTGTTGAAACAATGAAGAAAAAGAAGCAATGAGCTTATTGTGACACATTCGAAGTGCTACAGATCTTAAAACATCAAGCAGGAGATACCAATTTACCTGGTACCACAGTAGAATACTTTCATAACTCTTCTTCCCAATCTGGCACAGCGCACTCAAGCTGCATATTGTGTCCATAATATACACGCATATTTGAAAAAGCAAAGCCATGAATGAGCCAATCAAAGCACTGGTGATGGTCACTTCTTATTTTAATGCTTTTGTTTGAATTATGTTTGAATTAAGCTTATTGTTTAAATATTGCCATGTCTGCGGATAAATTACACAATTTTAAACACATCCACAACACTTTTTAAATGCTAATGAACCCTCCTTTATGCTTCTCCTATGCACCAAATTTTATTTGTGCAGTTTCATATGGAGTGGACACAGTGGTATGCATGATACACTTATCCAGAAATAAATGCAGTTGAGCTCCCACATCTTTTTTCTTGCTCCTTCAAACAAAGCAAAACAGTCACAGTGACCCATAAATTAGCTCCCAGAACTGGCCACCGGTTGATAAAGATTAAGAGAAGCCTATGTAAAAGCATACCAACCAATTGCTTTGTTGCCGAAAAAGAGAACAGCCGTAGAGCAGTTTATGTCTGGCTATGGGTCTGCATCTTCGTTCTGAGGTCCCATTGTTCAGTGCCAATTGTATTCATTGCAGCGACTTCGCTGCATGCCAACCTACAATATATGGGATTTCTGAAACACAAGACCACATTGTGAATTGTAGTGGTAACAAACACAGAACATGCAGCATTCAACTGCATGTGCATATTGCATTGCTTTTGCTGCTAATCTAGCCTCAAGAGTTTTACAAAAAAATTTAGCGTAGCTTGCACTAGAGGCGCAATGCTCAAGAGACAGCGGAGCTTATAGGCCCCTATGTAGTCCTGGTTTTGCTGTTTCACTAACTTTTTGCAAATTTCCTTTTTCTTTCCTTACTCTTTTCTTCTGTCTTTATGTCTGTTTTTTCTCCCTATTTCTTGCTCTTTCTTCCTCTTCCGTCCCTATGTTTCTATTTCTCACTTGCTTCCTCGTCCGTTCTATAATTTTCTGTATCTCGCACTATATTTCTTTCTTTATTTTATTTCTCATTTTTGCATTTCTTTCTCATTATTTCTATTCTATTACTTACTCTCTCCCCTCCTCCTTTTCTTCCTCCTCCCACTCATTTCTCTTTTCCACCTCCCTCCTACAGGTTATACAGAGAAGGTTATGCACTGCTAGCGTGCCTGCATAGGCGAGTGGTCAGGACGTTAGCCTTCAGATCGAAGGTACGCAGGTTTGAGTCCCGCCTCGAGAAGAATTTTCTTTTCGCCAAGGATTTCTCTCTTTCTCTCTGTACTCGTTCTCTCACCTATCAAGGTTATTCAGGCCATGCCAGATCAGCGCATGTGTTCTGTGAGTGAAGCAGAAGAGGACGAAAAGGATGTCGAGAGCCGCATGCAGGTTCATGATTATGATCATTTCTGTTTCGGACAAACAAAATACGGCGAGCCTAAACAACTTCGCCGTTAAAAGATGATTTTGAAAGTGCCGCAGATTTCACCCAGCTTGCTATTGTACAGTGCCTGCACGACGAGCGGCACGGGCCCCCAGAGAGACGCTCACGATCACATATAGCCGTGCCGGCTTAGTAGGCGACATGCCGCATGCAGGCGTCGCATGCAACAAACAGACGCCGCTGATCGCTCATTCGATTGTTGAACAACCACGCGCGCACAGCAACGGGGAAACTAAGACGGGCCAACCGTCGACGGTCGCTTTGCTCACACAACGGAAGTTTCAAATTGCAGCTAGGGATTACCTACTCATATCGCACCGCAACTAGAAGAAAAAAAAAAGCCGGCAGATCCCACGCACTGTGGGGCAGTGATGTTCCGTCCTGGACAGAAGAATTCCCTTTCCGAGGCCCGAAAATTCCCTTATTCCGGCATTTTTCCCCGCATACATCGCCCAAAATCCCCGCATATTTCCCTGCACAAAAAAAGTTATATATATATATATATATATATATATATATATATATATATATATATATAACGGACAGCTACTGGTAGGTAGCAGCACCATGTCGTTTTAGCGAAGCGTATAGGAAATATCCGCTTTTTCGTTCATAGCGTCCCATGGTCAGCGCAGCGTAATAAACTCTGCGGTCTTTATCATTACGTATCTATGCATTTTCTAAATAAACACACACACAGCCGAATACGTCCGTATTGATATTGCGCCTCAAATATGCGTAATATTTGCTTTTTGATTGACAATGTTCATAAGTATGAACAGATTCACCAGATCAAGATGGACGGGCTTTGAGCACGGGCTTAAACTTTCGCCGGGCAGCTGAATCGCTGGCCACACAAACCAGCAGTCAGTCAAATCAATGTCAACAATGTTTCTGCGTTGAATTATCCCAAGAAAGATTATGGTCTTTAAAAACGAACCTTAGAGGCTGTGGTTTGGCGCGCTACATGCACCAGAAACGATTGCGACATGCGAAAGCCTCATGTCCACAGTCTTTTGATCGTTATAAAAAAAATTTTCGCCGCCCCTCAAAATTCCCTGCAATATCGCGAAGATTCCCTTTTTTCCCTTTCGTCCAAAATGACTGTCGAAAATTCCCTGAAAAGGGAAAATTCCCTGCACGGAACATCACTGCTGTGGGGATCCATGTAATGCGAAGCAGCTAGGAAGGAGCAAATCATGCTTTACATAATTTGCATGTCATGTTTTACATGTTACGACCTGTCATTTGTGTTCGTCATACAGTCACGTCACGATATACCAATTTTGGTGTATGTCAAGCTAGCGAACTGGACGCAAGCGCACCAAGAGTGTGGCATGTAAATGGCATTGTAGATGACATGCATGCCAAGATTTTCATGTTACCACCTGCCACTTATGTTCGTTAGATAGTCATGTCGCTCAATACCAAATTTCCTGTATATCAAGCTAACGAAACGGTCGCGAGCACGCCATGAGCATGGCATGCAAGTCATGTCGCACATGGCAAGTCATGATTTCCATATTACCACTTGTCATTTATGTTCGTCATACAGTCATGTCACTCAATACCAAATTTGGTGTATATCAAGCTAACGAAACGGCCGCGAGCGCGCCATAAGCGTGGAATGCAAGTCATGTCCCTCATGAAGTCATGATTTCCATATTACCACTTGTCATTTATGTTCGCCATACAGTCATGTCACTCAACACCAAATTTGGTGTATCTCAAGCTAACGAAACGGCCACGAGCACGCTATAAGCGTGGAATGCAAGTCATGTCGCACATGACAAGTCATGATTTCCATATTATGACTTGTCATTTATGTTCGTCATCGAGTCATGTCACTCAATACCAAATTTGGTGTATATCAAGCTAACGAAACGGCCGCGAGCGCGTGGCATGCAAGTCATGTCGCTCATGAAGTCATAATTTTCATATTACCATTTGTCATTTATGTTCGTCATACAGTCATGTCACTCAATCCCAAATTTGGTGTATGTCAAGCTAACGAAACGGCCGCGAGCGCGCCATGAGCGTGGCATGTAAATCATACTTTTTCATGACAAGTTAGTCACGATTTTCATAATATGACCAGCCATTTATGTTCTTGATACAGTCATGTTATGCCATACCAAATTTGGTATAAATCCCATTAACGATACGGCCAGGAGAGCACAATGTCGTAGGCGGCTAGATAGATAGATAGATAGATAGATAGATAGATAGATAGATAGATAGATAGATAGATAGATAGATAGATAGATAGATAGATAGATAGATAGATAGATACGCTCAAAGTCGCCGAAGTTCGCTAAGTAATGCTTCGCATTTAAAAACTTCCATTCTCCAAACATCTGATATCGCGATCGTATAATGCCTGCACGGGCCCCGAGAGACGGGTGCTCACGATCGCATTTCGCCGTGCAGGTGGCACAGTAGTGGCTTAGTAGGCGACATGCCGCATGCAAGCGTCGCATGGAACAAAGAGACGCCGTTTATCGCTCATTCGATCGTTTTACAACCACTCGCGCACACGTGAAGGGGAAGCTACGAGCCGACTGTCGACACTTAGACCTTTCGGTCGCTCTGCTCTCGTACCCGAACTTTCATATTGCAGCTAGGGATCATCCCCTCTTATCGCATCGCAACTAGAATAAAAAAAATCTTCCCAAGAAGGAAAAGGTGATATTGTTGATAGCTAACTCCAATGAGAGATTAATTATGGAACCGCACTCACTGTACTGCGTGAGCGTTTGCACGCTGCAGCAAATGCGCGCTCTGTGTTGCGCGCCAGGCAAACGAAACACCGAGCGCTAACAGCATCAAATACACAAACAACAACAATGTAAGATTCGTGATGATATCAAATGGCGATTCTCACACATCTGCCGAGGCACTCGATATACGAACTACATATAAGCGATGCAAGCAGCGCAATCTTCTCCGTACGGTCACACGATCACAAGTAGTTTTACGCATTCCTGAACTCCCCTCGAATACGGCCAGTAACACAACGCGTTTACAAGGCACGTACTGTCACGTGCCTTGTACAAGTACTTCTGTCATGCCTTCACAACAGCTGATCATAGATCGAAGCGGAATTCGCAGCGAGCCTTTCAGTAACTGAATCGTAGGTGGTAGCGTTCAATAGCACACGTGCACAGACAGAAACAAAAATTCGGCAGATTCCACGTACCTTGGGAATCGATGTTATGCGAAGCATGCGGAGGGAAGGTGACTGTGTTGTAATGTTTTATTGAGCGAAACGTTACAAAATTACGCTAAAGATATGTACAAATGTTGTACGCACAGACATATGTTCCACAGTCGCATATGTTTTGCATGACAAGCTGTTTACACTGGCGTAACGATGCCAACAGCAACATGGGCATTAGCAACATCAGAAGCGGTAAACTGATATGTAGCGCTTGTGCTCGCGAGGATGGTAGCTCTGGACACTGCAACATATATCAACTTCAGTGGATGGCGCTTTAATATAGTTGATGTTAACCCGGCGTGACGGCTGTATCATCGGAGCACATATGTAATGTTTATAAAATTGGATAGCCAGCACTGCAACGACAATTGACGTTTCACGAACATTAGGGTCTATCGAAAAGCAGTTCCGAGACCTGGCGTGGCTCTATGGTAGAATACTTGATTGCCACGCAGATTGCTTGGGTTCGATTCCTGTTGGGACCCTGACATTTATTATCTGCATTCGTCCGGTCAACACTGCTGATGACGTCACCTTTCAAACGCTCTCGCGTTAAAAGTACCAATGTTTGTCTCTGAAGTATAGGGGACAAAAATGCGGATAGCAGACGACGAACAAGCGTATTCATGACGCGGTGCGCGCGGTGGAAAGAGTGTATCACAGAGCACATGCTGCGCATGTGCAATATTTCCAACGATCGCTGTTACGCGGCGCTGACAATGCCGTCGGCCACGCGCTCGCGTGTTCACCCTGACAGAGCTCACCGCTGTACGTGCCTACGTGGATGCACGCACATGCACACCACACTTGCACACACTTGGTCACACGCAAGAAAAACACGTCTGTGACAGTAGTCACACATATCTGGCACATAACGATCCTGTAGCTATTGAAAAGAGGATGCGCAAACGTGGAAACTTTCTTAGACACGTTCACTTTTCTAGCGCACTAAACGAGCAAGGACGGGAAAAGAACGACGCGGACGCCGCGTGATTCTTTTACGTCCTTGCTAGTTTTGTGAGCAAAAAAAGTGAACAAGAATTACCAACATGCTCAAGCGTACGCGCCTTACACACGGTCGAAGCTTTCAGCTAACAGGCGCCGTCCCCGCTCGACAAGTATTAAACCGAAATAGCTATTCATCGCGAGCAGGGCCCTTCCTTCCAACGCCAGTGCAGACAGGATACCACCAAACCCTGTTCAAATCCCCCGCCGAATCATAGCCGCGCATGCACACAATGCGCACCGTCTCCAAACAAGCAGAAAGAGCTCGCCCGCGCTTCACATAACACAACTTTGCCTCAATCCTGATGAAACAGTACACACAAGCAGGCTCACTACGTTAAGAAAAGCTCACTCATCGTCTACTAGTTTGGAAAAACTAAGTTGACAGCGTTATTATCGCGCTCACGGTGGTAGCAAAGCGCTGACAGCAGCAACGGTCACCTACCAGTTTTCGTTCGGCGAGCGCTCCCACGATACGAAGCAGCCGGTCCTCGCTTGAGTATAGTGCGCCTTCGCAATAAGCAGCACTGGCAGAACAGATAATACGAGCACACAGCGCAAACACACTTTAAACAACAGAAGAAATGACTTTAAACGCGGCCCTCCGGGCAGCGACGAGCAGCAAACAAGAAAAAACAGGTTCCGACACTCCGGAACTGCAGACTTCAACCGATCCGCATTTGCGCATCGTCATTTTTTAATCATAACTAAAAAGCTTTATTCCTGCTCAGCACTATTAAAAAAACCTTTTTGTAAATAAGAAATGCGTGAATAGTTGATGCGTATAATCTTCTGACTTAAAAAAAAAATCAGAATGTGAGCGCGCGAAATTTGAAACGTTGGGTGCAGCTACAGGGAACGCAACGTTAAACACCAACGCAAATTATTGCAACAAAACGAACACGTCTTGTGCATTAAAGTTATTCAATTGGCGCAGACGTCTACACGCGAGATTTTAGTGGAATAGTTGACCGCTGTTGTGTTAAAATAAATAGATACCAAATACAAACTCTATCCAGTGGTACAAGAAAAAAAGTACTCCGGGGTTGGAGCAAGCTGCGTGACAACTTTACGTAATTTGTGCTTGCGCGTATACGTGCGTGTGTGTGTGTGCATGTGCATAGGCGTGCGCACGATGAGGGTGGAGGGGGCGGCCGCCCCCCCCCAAGTTACCTAGGGGGGGGGGGGTGCAATGTCGGCCATATACATTGACTTAATAGGGGAGGGGGCGCTGCAAAGAACCTTCGCGCCCCCCTGAAGAGGAACTCTGCGCACGTTTATGTGCATGTGCGTGTCCGCCACTATGGTTCAGTGGTTATCATAGGCGTGTGCAGGGTTGCCGTTCAGGGGTGCGAAGGATCGTCGCAGCGCCCCCTTCCGTTTTAAGTCAATGTATGGGGCAGACTTTGCGCCCCCCCCCCTCTTAGGTTCTTGGGGAAAGGGGGGGGCCCTCTGCCCCCCTCGTGCACGCCTATGGTGGTTATGGTGCTCGACTGCTGACTCGAAGGTCACGGGAAGGAATCCCTCGCCGCAGCTGCAGCATCTTGATCGATCATTTCATGCATTTTAATTTATTAATACCGCCAGCCCTGTTTTAGACCTAGTACCGGAGTAGAAAGTGCATCTATCTATCTATCTATCTATCTATCTATCTATCTATCTATCTATCTATCTATCTAGCCGCCTTCGTCTGGGTGCTCTCGCGATCACCCCCCTTAACTTGAAGTAAACCAAAATTAGTGTGGGAGAATAAGATGGTTTGACAAATATGACACGCTGGTCATGACATGAATAATGTCAAACCTTTTCCGCCAAACAAGCGTGGCACATACCTGTATACCACGGGCGGGTATGTGTCACAGGTATGCGGATATGTGCCACAGGTCATTGACAGTTTATATCTACGCAGAAACGGCGAGACAAGACCTTGGTAGTTTTAACGCGAGAGCGTTAAGAAAAAGCTGACATCGGCAGCGTTGACCCGACGGATGCCAATATTAAATGTCAGGGTCCCAGCAGGAATCGAACCCCAGCATTCTACGTGGCAACCGAGTATTTTAGCACAGAACCACGCCAGGTCTCGGAACTGCTTTTTCAAATAGGCCCTAATGCTCGTGAAACGTCAACTGTGGTTGCAGTGCTGGCTATCCAATTTTATAAAAATTACATATGTACTCCTATGATACAGCCGCTACGTCGGGTTAACGTCAATTGTAGTTAGCGTCATCCACTGAAGTTGATACACGTAGCAGTGTCCAGGCGGCTACTATCCTCGCGAGCACAAGCGCTACATATAATCCTATCACTTCTGGTGTTGCTAATACCCATGTTCCTGTTGGCATCGTTACGCAATAGTTAACAACTGGTTATATAAAACATATGCGACTGTTCGATATATTTCTGTGCGAACAACCTTTGTACAAATCTTAAGCGTCATTTCGTAACGTTTCGCTCAACAAAAAAGTTACAACACAGTCACTCTCCCTCCGCATGCTTCGCATAACATCAATTCCCAAGGTACGTGGGATGTGCCGATTTTTTGTGGGGGTAGGGGGGGGGAGTAGATGAGGGTGGCAGTGGGGGTTGAACACTCAGAACATCTCTTTGCTACACCACTATTAAATTTTTAGCAAACATTATTTCAACTTTCTTTAGAGAAATTGTCTTTTGACTAAAATAAAGCATCTTCCTTTTAACCGCCTATTGATAGAACGCAAAAGTCCACAGGCCCTCATTTAAGTTGGTTGATCGTCCGAAAGACTTTTAAAAACAGTCGTTCATTTTTGTAAAAGAACATACGGAAACTTGTTCACAGAAATACAAAGGTGTAACATTTCAAGAAACACCCCCACACCCTACGAATCATTTGGGTGTTATGTTTGAACATATGCCCTTCATACGCCCTTTTTTGAAATAAGGATGTGCAAAGGGTGTTTGTGTCGCATTTACACCCTTTGAAAAAAAAATTGTCAAAACTAGGGGTGTGCGAAGGGTGTTTTAGTGATAGAAACACCCTTATGGGTGTGAAATGATTTACAGTGTGCCTCACATCCTATTTTTTTTATTGTTACTCCCGTATTACTTCGGAGCAACTGCAATAACCTCCAATGCTTGACGATCAGGAAAAAATAACGTCGTCAGTCCTTTTTTAACCCCAGCGGTGACAGTTCGTATTTCGGACTTGGGTGGCAAAACGGTATATCAGCTGCTATAAAGGCGCGTATTTGCTCATTTGTGTTTGCAGAGTAGCATAGGCGCGCGCAGGCATCCCCATCAGGGGGGGAGGGGGGGGGGTCGGGGGTGGATGGGTCCTCGCAGCGCCTCCCTCTCTTATTAAGTCAACCTATGGGGCGGACCTTGCGCCCCCTCCCTCTTAGGTGACTCGACATCATAAATGTAGCGCAAAAAACCACGGACACAAAAAGAGCACACATACACAGCGCTGACTATCAACTGAAGTTTATTGATTAACATACACACATATATACTAAAGGACCTAGACACGTGATGAAAAAATAAAATTAAAATTAAAAGAAGTGTATTAGTGACTAGCGATCAGGCAATCTACTTCGATAGGGTGCAACACTATCGATGGCCTCGCGACACATGCGAGGTCATCGATAGTGTTAAAAATAAAATAATTTTTATTTCATTTTTTCATCACGTGTCTAGGTCCTTGAGTATATATGTGTGTATGTTAATCAATAAACTTCAGTTGATAGTCAGCGCTGTATGTGTGCTCTTTTTGTGTCCGTGGTTTTTTGCGCTACATTTATGATGTCGTATTACCAACTCGCCCAGCAAGACGCCCTTCTGTAGGTGACTAGGGAGGGCGCCCTCCCCCCCCTCTTCGCCCCCCCCTCCTTGCGCCCCCCCCCTCCTTGCGCCCCCCCACCTCCCCGTGCGCACGCCTACGCAGAGGAGCTTGCAAAAACACACCCTCCGAGATATGTATTTTTTCCACTTCTATTTATTCTTTTCGTCTATTCTATGAGCGGGTTCACGTAATGCTCCGGATATGGCGAGAGTATTAAGGAGAAAGGAGATAGGGAGGCCAAAGAAGCGTTCTGAGAAAATGAAAGCAAGAGAAAAGGAAGCAAGAAGTGGGAACTCGCGGTCCGGCACCAAATGCGCGCCTGCGTCTCCAGGATGTCCGTCGATTTTCATTATGCATGTCGTGCAGCGCTCACGAGCAAGACAACGGGCGCAAGAAGCACACGAGGCAGACGCTGCTTCTTCCTACCATCGTCCTATACTCGTCTGCGCTGCACGAAATTCATCATGAACACGGACGAACTCGTTCAGCTTACAATATTTATGTCCCGTAGAGTTCTTTACGGCCGCGGGGGTGGGTAAACGCAAACGCACGTTCAAACAGTTAAGTTATCAGGGGAACAATACGTGGCAAAATAATTAAAAGTACACGAGAAAGGAGGAAACACATCACATGACTGCACTCTTCAAAATACTGGCGAAATACGTCCAATAGCAACAACAACAAGAACAACGAAAATGCAGTTGATGTAAATCTCTAAGCACATGCAATCATCCGGACAAAAATTTTAAAAATGCTTGAATGCAGCCACCACTAAGCAGCGTACTTCCCATGCATGAGTAAAACGTGTCAATAAGCTCCTGGGGAAAGAAAGAAGTCTATATCAAAAGAGATTAAAAGCGTAAGAAATATCCCTTCGTCATAGGAATCGGTATAAAACGAAAGTAAAACATGCCCTTACAGAAGTAATTGAATGTTTGCTGTACATTGATATAGGAGAGTTTGCACAATGTATATTGCTGTGTGGCAGCTACACACCGTTTACCGTGGATGCACCCACGTTGACGCTTCGTGGCACATCTCCAT
>JALIZH010024358.1:0-57741 GCA_030522465.1 Rhipicephalus appendiculatus
TGGTTTCGCATTCGTTCTCCATCTTCCAGCTGCCTGCACAGAGGCACCTCCTATTTTCTGCCCCAACCACACCCAGGTCTTCAAGGAGGTGCTTCAATTCCTTGCTAACACTTGACTGGAAAACCAGCTGTAAAAGCCACCCGCCACGTCCTCGTCCACGGACGCCACTCTCCTCTTTTCTCCTCTCCTCTTGCCACCTTTATTTTCCTCTCCTCATTGCACTCTATACGCTGGGACGTGCTCCCATTTAGGGTTGCAGAAATAGCGCCTTTTCCGCTCCTCCTCCTGCTCTCCTGCTCCACCGCTCGCGCCATGTCAGTGCGGTGGGGTAAAGTGGCCGGCGCGTCCCATTTCACTGCTGCTAGCGGTTGCTCACCGGAAGTTTTTTGAACTAGGGAACTAGGTTGTGGCACCCCATAGAGTTCCGAAAAGTCAATTTTGCCCGGTAACATGAATTACGGTCTCAAATTGTACTCGAAAGCAAAATTTGAGCTTAAATAGTGCTCATATAGGCCCCGTTTTAGAAAATAGGCATTTATAGGCACTTATAGGCATTTAGGCACAAACCCCCAAAATAGGCATTTAAGGCACTATAAAAACACTATAAAAGCGCTCGTTAACTCCTCATTCGTGCTCACATATCAAAGTGGCATGATATGAACGCAAGGAACAAGATAGGCATTCGCCTATAATCCGGTCTTTACTAATAAACATTTCTAGTCCGTTGGTCTTCTGCACTAGGATGGCTCTGAGCCCTATGCTGGTTGCGTCGGTGTGGATATTCATGTCGGCCTATTTGTCGAAGTGCGCAAGTATCGGCGCCATCTGCAGGCGTCGTTTCAGTTCTTGAAATGCTTCGACTTCTGCCGTTTCCCACTTAACTCCACGTTGGTTTGCCTGAGGGGAGTTAGCGGATCGGCGATCCGTGAAAATCACTTGAAGAAACGTCTGTAATAGGTCTGTAATAGACCTATTACAGACGTTTGTAATAGGCCTTCTTGTTGAAGGGCGGCGGGAAGGCAGCGATTGCAGCTGTATTTTTTTTTATTTATTTATTTACAAATACTGCAGGCCCTGTTCGGGCCCAAGCAGGAGTGGGTACACAAATGTCAGTGACAAAATCAGATACAGAATAGAAATCATGTAAAAAAAAAATGCAATACAGGTTACTAAATTACGAGAATTTTCAGCATAATTGAGCAACATGATATGTAGCAATAGTTTCGATACAAGGTGCAAATACAGAAAAATTCACCGCACTAATGAGAAACATAAATGAATATATTGCAGTGCTTTAAAAATCAAGCGCAAGGTCGTTGACGAGATGGGCGAACGATTGTGTAGTTTCAACATTAACCACTTCTTCCGGTAACTTATTCCATAATGAAAGAGCATGAGGAAATAATGAGTACTGATGAACGTTGAGGTGACTGAATGGTTGTCTAACTGTCTTGTTGTGATGAGTGCGATCAAAGCGCATGGGCGGGTCGGTTATGTAACGATTGGGTGGTATTTTGAAGTGACCATGGTACAGTTGATAGATGAATTTTAAACGAGAGACTATTCTACGATGAGCGAGCGTCTTCAGCTTTGCCCTCTCGCGAAGGGCAGATACGCTCGCGAAACGAGAATAGTCAGAATAGATGAACCTGAGAGCGAGGTTTTGGACCCTCTCTATTTTTTTAATTAAATATTTTTGGTACGGAGCCCAGACGAGGTCTGCATATTCTAATTTAGGTCTGATAAGCGCTTTGTAAGCAATAAGTTTTAGAGACGGTGAAGTATGACGTAGTTTACGTTTTAGAAATGATAATTTCTTTAGCGCGTTGCTACAGATGTTGTTTATATGGGGTTCCCAATTTAAATTGCTGGTGAGCGTGACACCCAGATACTTTACTTGCGTTGTTTTTTTAACATAAGTGTTATTAATTGTATAGTTGAATGCCAATGGATTTTGTTTGTTTGTAACTGTGATGGATGCTCTTTTTGATGCGTTAAGTTTCAAACCCCACGTATCACACCAGGCGCAGATGGAGTGCAGTGCATCATTAAGTCTGGTTTGGTCAGAATGGTGATCAATGTCGGCATAAACAACACAATCGTCCGCAAAAAGCCGGATTTTCACAGGTGGTTGAACTGAAAAATAAATATCATTTATATACACCAAGAACAATAATGGTGCCAGCACCGACCCTTGCGGTACTCCTGAGTGTACATCTAATGAGTCAGAAACGCCGTCATTAACCATCACATATTGTTTCCTTGAGGACAAATAGCATGCAACCCAGCGGACAATGTTCTCGTCAATACCAACTGCGTACAGCTTCGTTACTAAATCATCATGTGGTACTACATCGAAAGCTTTAGAAAAATCTAAAAACACTGCGTCAATCTGGCCCTTAAAGTTTAGTGAATTTACAAAATCATTAGTTATCTCGGCTAATTGAGTTGAAGTGGATAGACCAGACCTGAATCCATGTTGGTTGTCGTGAAGCAGTTTATTGTCTTCCAGATGTGTCATAATTGCCTTAAAGATTATGTGTTCTAGTAGTTTACAAGCTGCGGACGTTAAGGAAACTGGTCTGTAGTTGTTTAATTCTAATGGTGAGCCGGTTTTATGAATAGGGACTATTCTCGCAGAGCGCCAGTCATCGGGTATCACACAAGTTTCTAATGAAGTTATATATATTTTATACAAGTATTCTGACACCCAGATTGCATATCTACTGAAAAAAACGTTCGATAGATCATCAGGACCTGGGGATTTCTTTGTGTCTAATTTACACAAGAGGCTAAAAATGCCATCTTTACTTATGTGTACTTCAGGCATCTGTTTGACGAGCGTATAAGATGGCATGTGCGCATGCGAGGCCGTCAGCGTAAAAACAGACTGAAAAAAGGTGTTGAAACTTTGTGCTATTACAGAAGGATCATCCGTAGTCCCGCCAGATGTTTTTATCTCCGTGATACTGTTTTTATCTTTAGAGAGGTAACGCCAGAATTTTTTGGGTTGGTCTGTCATGAATGAAGACAAAGTAGACGAAAAAAATTGGTCTCTTGCTGCATGCACCTTTTCTTGGAAAATGTGTACTAGGCTTTGAAGTCGTTTCTTGTCACCGCGCTTACGACAGCGTTTGATCTTGCGCTTCATATGAATCAAGTCACGATTCATCCATGGGTATTCTCTCTTAATACGCTTCTTTTTTAATGGCACATAGCTGCGTTCACAGTGAGATATTATGGCTTTAAAATGCGACCACAACTCATTGACGTCATTTATTTTGCTGTAGGAAGAAAATGAGGATTCCATGTAAGTAAGCACGGCATCGTCATTCGCATGCTTGTAGTCTCTGACAAATGAGTCGGAAGGCTTGTTAGTGGATCGGAAGCCTGAAATTGGACACTCTATAACAAGTAACTTGTGATCAGATATGCCGTCTTTGACAGAGACCGAACACTCTGCGAGCGAACTGCTTGCAAACGCAAGGTCTAGAACAGAAGAACTATTCATTCTGGTAGCATCCGAAACCAATTGGTTTAAAGAGAAAGTAAATGCAGTTAATAATAGTGATTCAGCATTTCTAGAATCCTTGCCGTCATGAGAAAGACTGGGCCAATTGACACTGGGCAAGTTGAAATCCCCAGTTATAAGAATGTTTGAACGCGAATTTGTAATTTGCAACAGGTAATCATAGAGTGCTTCCAAGTATTCCGGAGGTGCATTCGGAGGACGATAGACACCTCCCAAAGTCATATTCTTACCAAAAAATTTCAGTTTGCACCACACGCTTTCGTGATTACCTATACCATCTAAGCGGGTAAACTTAACGTTGTTTTTAATCGCAACTGCAACGCCCCCTCCCCGTGATCCTCTATCCCTACGGATAAGGGTGTAAGAAGATGGCACTATTTCGGAATTTTGCACGTCAGAGTGCAGCCAGGTTTCTGTGATCACCAAAACGTGTGGTTGGTAAGTAGAAATTATATCTTCAAGAAGGTGTATTTTATTCAAAACACTTCGTGCGTTGAGTGAAATAATCCGGAGAGTTTTGCTAACTTGTCATTTGTTATCGCGCTTACGAGCGGTCGAGCGAGTGGAGCGAGAGGTCGACTGATCGGATTGCGCAGGCGCAGTGGATTGATACAGCTCTACCCTGCAATTACGAGGTGTGTCCCACACATACACTTTGCCATCCACTTTCAGTTTATCGAAAACAAGTGAAACCTTAAAACCGGTCTTTCTTTCTTCAGCAGCGGAACGCCATAATTTTGCACGAGTATCCCGAATATTTTTGGAAAAGTCTTGCGATATGGATATCTCGGTACCTTTTAATTTGAAACAGGATGCCAACACCCTAGTTTTATCAACGTGATTATAGAGTCTCAAAATAACCGGACGAGGGCGCTGTGTATTTCTTCGACCGATTCGATGTATCCGCTCTATAGAATTGATTTCAACACCAAGAATTTTGCTGAAGATATCGCAGTTTACTTTCTGTTCTAGCTCTTTTGAGTCCTCCCCCTGGTTTTCTTCTACACCATAAACTACAAGGTTATTACGACGACTCCTATTTTCGAGATCATCAACTTTTGCGCTTAACTCAAGAACTATCTTATTAGTACTCTTGCAAGCTTCTTCCACCTTCTCCAGCCTTTGCTCACATTTCTCAGTTCGACCCACCTCTTGCTCCAGATTGGTAATACGAGTTTGAATGTCCGCGACTGTCGATTCTACCTGTTTCAAGTTAGTAGTTAACGCGACAAGAGTTTTATTTGTCTTTGTTTGCTCTTTCAAGATTTTTTTTGAGTAGTTCACTGTGTAAGTGTGCCTCTGACTCGGAGTCGGAAGAGGGACCAGGGTTTAGTTCTACATCTCCGGACGTTAGTAGCATCGAACGGATCACGTGAAAACAGTCACAGAATGAACCGAGCAGACACTGTGGGCTTGGCAACACTGTCAGCGTAAGTGAATCGTCTCTGATAGAGGAAACCAAATATTTGTCACCAACCTGAACAAAAAGAATTCGGGTAAGCATCCGTCTGCCAGCAGTGTCACCAAGCCCACTGAAAGGATCTTCCAACGGGCTCCGGTATTTATGCTTGAAATTATCGGCACTTGATGATGTCACGGAGCGATTCGATGATATGTCTGGCGCAAGTAGGGCGTAGGTTCCAGATGAATCCATGGCGGTGCTGTGGTGACGAGGCCCGTCTGCGCATGCTCCCGGTCTTTTGGCGCGCGTCCGTCAAAGGAAGCCCGCTCGAAGGCAAGGCCAGTTGATTCAACGGCGAAATGCGCCTGCCAGGCGATCTGAACAAAAAAGAATTCGGGTAAGCATCCGTCTGCCAGCAGTGTCACCAAGCCCACTGAAAGGATCTTCCAACGGGCTCCGGTATTTATGCTTGAAATTATCGGCACTTGATGATGTCACGGAGCTGATTCGATGATATGTCTGGCGCAAGTAGGGCGTAGGTTCCAGATGAATCCATGGCGGTGCTGTGGTGACGAGGCCCGTCTGCGCATGCTCCCGGTCTTTTGGCGCGCGTCCGTCAAAGGAAGCCCGCTCGAAGGCAAGGCCAGTTGATTCAACGGCGAAATGCGCCTGCCAGGCGATCTGAACAAAAAGAATTCGGGTAAGCATCCGTCTGCCAGCAGTGTCACCAAGCCCACTGAAAGGATCTTCCAACGGGCTCCGGTATTTATGCTTGAAATTATCGGCACTTGATGATGTCACGGAGCTGATTCGATGATATGTCTGGCGCAAGTAGGGCGTAGGTTCCAGATGAATCCATGGCGGTGCTGTGGTGACGAGGCCCGTCTGCGCATGCTCCCGGTCTTTTGGCGCGCGTCCGTCAAAGGAAGCCCGCTCGAAGGCAAGGCCAGTTGATTCAACGGCGAAATGCGCCTGCCAGGCGATCTGAACAAAAAGAATTCGGGTAAGCATCCGTCTGCCAGCAGTGTCACCAAGCCCACTGAAAGGATCTTCCAACGGGCTCCGGTATTTATGCTTGAAATTATCGGCACTTGATGATGTCACGGAGCTGATTCGATGATATGTCTGGCGCAAGTAGGGCGTAGGTTCCAGATGAATCCATGGCGGTGCTGTGGTGACGAGGCCCGTCTGCGCATGCTCCCGGTCTTTTGGCGCGCGTCCGTCAAAGGAAGCCCGCTCGAAGGCAAGGCCAGTTGATTCAACGGCGAAATGCGCCTGCCAGGCGATCTGAACAAAAAGAATTCGGGTAAGCATCCGTCTGCCAGCAGTGTCACCAAGCCCACTGAAAGGATCTTCCAACGGGCTCCGGTATTTATGCTTGAAATTATCGGCACTTGATGATGTCACGGAGCTGATTCGATGATATGTCTGGCGCAAGTAGGGCGTAGGTTCCAGATGAATCCATGGCGATGCTGTGGTGACGAGGCCCGTCTGCGCATGCTCCCGGTCTTTTGGCGCGCGTCCGTCAAAGGAAGCCCGCTCGAAGGCAAGGCCAGTTGATCCAACGGCGAAATGCGCCTGCCAGGCGATCTGAACAAAAAAGAATTCGGGTAAGCATCCGTCTGCCAGCAGTGTCACCAAGCCCATTTCGTCGGTCGGTATTTCGTGGGTCGGTGTCAACTCTAGACTTTATAATCACGTGGCCCAAGAACAAAAAGCTTCTTGTACGCGAAGCGCACTTTCCTGGCTAAAAAGGGAGTCCTGAGGTTTTGATTGTTTGAAGTACAGCTTGAAGGCGCCGGAAGTGCTCGTCGAAGGTTAAAGTGACACTAAAGAGAAAGGCGATTTTTCGCGTATTAGTAAAGTACAGTTTGACAGTCACGAAAACACCACTCTTACCATGAAGCGAAGCTTGCTAAGCGAGAAAAAAATGCGAAAAGAAAATGCGGGTGGAGATGCCACTTCGAGATTCCCGCACCGAACACCGTGACGTCATAGATTTTGACGCCGTCTGCTGGGTCCTACGTAGTTTCTAATCAGTATAAATTAAGTACATTGTCATATGTGGGTGCCATAGACCTAACGTACCAAGCTTTGGAAAATTTCATCGAGCCCATGACGCGCGAATACGAAAATGAAATTAGTGATGTCACGTGCGGATGTATGGGCGCAAAGATTAAAAATAGAACTTCAAACATGGTTTTCTCCGCTAATAATGAACTTATGATAGTGAACCTTGTGATATCAGAGTTCTCAGCGTACAGTTCATCAATCTAAACCAAGTCAGTTTCACTTTAGTGTCCCTTTAATGCAAACACAACCACGTCGTCCAAGTGCGCGAGCCAAGTTTGACACTTGAAGCCTGCCAGTACTGCATCCTTAGGGGCTTGGAAAGCCGCAACTGCCGAGCAAAAACCAAGGCATGACGTTAAACTCGAAGAGGCCGTCTGGTTTAATGAAGGTAGTCTTTTCTGAGTCTTCTTCGTCGACTTGGATTTGCCATTAGCCGGTCTTGAGGTCCATCGACAAAAAAATTGAGAGACACTTTGTACATTCCAAAGTGTGTTCGGCGAAAGCGTGTGGCCATTACACTGATTATGCGATGTCTTTTTTTCTTTTACACTCTCAGTGGGATCAGACACAAACCGAATGGGTGCGTGTTTTCTACTTTAATTTTTTACCGCGAATCGCAGCGAGACGCGAGACTCATCTTCCTCCGGCCGCATGCGTTAGTATTTTCTCGCGCTTTGTGCATCGTGCAAACGCCATCCGCGTTCGATCTCTTAAATTGACGGACCCCTTGTAAATTGGAAAGTGTGTTCCGTGAACGCCTGGGTCCATTGAGACGGCGTCGGTCAGAATGATTGCAAACTCTGTGCACAGCGACGCTACGCAAGCAAAGCGCGAGAGCTATTCGCCTCGTGTGCGACCGATGGCGGCGCTGCGAGCGGCGCTCCGGTGACGCAAGGGCGGGGATTCGGCGTTTGTCGTCTGCTACACTCTGGCTAAAACAGCAGCATTTTCGTTATAGTTCGCTCGCGTCGCACGGCGTTCCTCGACTACTAGCTGCATTTTCTGCTAATAATATTTCTTGAGGTGACTGCTAGCATTACAAGAGTTTAAGAAACGTTAACATTTAACATATCTTCTGTATACCCACAGCCATCGCGGTCAGGTTCATGCCCCCGAGTTCGTAGCGTCACTCACTGGGCTGGATGGCGTTGAAATAGCTTACGTGACAGCGTGAACGCCCCCGCCAAGTGAGTTAAAGAGAGTCTAGGCTGCTTTGAAATCGAAGCGTGATCAATTTGGCGGCTTATTCGCAAAAATCAGTGTCGTGTAAACAGACTTGAGTTGAACGAAAATTCACGCTCCACTTCCATTGTAGCCATGTATACTTGTGCAGACACGACATCCGACAAAATGAAATCGATTACTTCATCGGCCAGCTGGTTATTGCGGACCACTAGCATAGATTGGGCGAGCTGGATGCAAATAAGATCACTCGGAATGAAACGCCAGCAGTGGTGCGCGTGGTACAGTTCGACCCTTATGATTAGAGATAGATACGCTCATGAGCCGCATTCATGTTTTCGATCGCGCAGCGCTGCCTAATCGACTGTGCGAGCCTTTCAATGGTGATGACAGGATGGCGCGCACTATATTTCTAATGCTTGGGCAGCGCGATCCGCTGCACTGTTCGCGTTTCGTTTGACACCGATAGTACAGCTGGGTAAACAGTAGGAAAAATCGATGTGTCCAGGAAGAGGAGAAAGAGAGCTCTTTCCCGCCATTCTTTTGGCCCCTGTGGCTGATTATTGCTATTCTTTATAACGTGCTGTAACAAGATTGAATACTTTAAGGTAAGAGCCGTATCATCAAATGCGAAAATTGACCGTCGTCGTCCCCCGTCGCCAGCGTTAACGCGAGTGATGCGAAAATTCATCACATGATGACGTCATCAAACATCCCAGACCACCAAAATTTGTGACGTCATAACGTCGCGTCAAATGATTACGTCATCACATGACATCGTCGCTTTGCATTGCCTCCGTGATTGGTGGGCCGATCTCGGAGGCGATGCAAAACCAGGTGATGTGTAGAGCTTCAGTGCAAAACCACGTTACGTCCAGAAAGCATTCGGACGGGGGGCGGCAAAGGAACAATACATCGACTCAAGAAAAGATGGCTTTCGCCTTCGAGTCAACTTAGGCAAATGCATAAGGAACTCGAGTCTCTTTAGTACAGCGTTCGCACCAGGGGCGTAGCCAGAAATTTTTTTCGGGGGGGGCACCCCTTGATTTCGGGGAGGGCACCTCCTTGAAATGGCCATTTTTCCCTATGTATGTCATGGCGAAAAAAAATTTCGGGGGGGGGGGGCACGTGCCCGGTGTGCCACCCCTGGCTACGCCACTGGTTCGCACCAAGCCCTATCAGGAGTCGACCGTTGAGACTGATTTACAGTATTTTATAGCAAATACATCTCCTAACGACTTTCGATGCGAAAGCTTTGTATTTATCAACATTAGTATGATTACACGAATTCTGCTCAGCATATTTTCAGACCACCGTGAACGAGTGAACAAACGTCGATTTATTAACGTAAGGATTAAAATATGTTGCAAAAAAAGAACAAAAACAAAAGAAAATAACTCCGGACAATCTACCAATATTTCATATCCCCGTCGTGCATCCCCTTTAGACTCGCCCTGTTTATTTCGTGTTTCAATTTAAAGTACTTACGACGCGCTTACACAGCAGCTGCTAAAAATGTGGATTTAATCAAACGTTGTTGCCGGTAATGCCATTTAATTTATTTGAATGACATCATACGTCATTTGTCATGCTCCGAACATAGGAATTGAACCGAAGGAGCAGGCTTGGCAACCGAACACGCGCAGCACGCGGTATACATTTATTGCGCTTTATCGCAGACATGGAAGCTGAAGCCCGAACGCTGAAGTCAGTGATCGCAAACGGGCAGGAAAGTCATTTTGAGTGAGCCACGGCCATAGAACAGTCGCGAAAAGAAAAATTCACCGTAGAAGCAGATGTACACATGGATGGCTAGCAGACGACACCAGGAGCAATCGACACAGAACGTGCTCCTGACGGCAACTCCGCTCGATTTCGCTGGGCATTTTGCTTGAACATTGAGTACAAATTGCTTTATGAACTTGCCCACTAATGTTTCAATAACTCGAGCACGACAGACAGGCCGGCAGCGTCGAGTAGCCTTCACGTAGCGAACGCGCGCACGAAGAGCTGCATCCGAGTCCTCTCCCTGACGTCACACGCGAGAGGGCGCCACCTCAAAGATCTCGAGGCGAATAGAGTCCGACGCGACCGGCGTCCGTCTGCGCATTCCGGCGGCCACCTGGCTCCATGCCAGGGCTCGGATGGACGGACGGATGGACGCACAGACGGATGGATGGACGGACGGACGGACAGACGGACGCCGGACGGAGGTCGGACGGACACCGGACGGACGTGAGCATGAGACATTAAAGGCTTTCGCCTTAAAGATTACACCATTTCCCGCTAAAGGGAACCATGTGTAGATGCGAAGCAGCGGGCGCTAACGCTTACACTGGCGGCGGCGTTGACGCTGGCGCTCATCGCAGCGTTGCACAGGAGAGAGAAACCTGGGGGGCGCAAAGCACGCAGTGATCTACCGGTGTTTCCTACTGGAACATCCCAACCGCTGCTAATGGGCAATGAGAGAGAGAAGACTCGGACTGGACACAGAGACCCGCAGTTCGCTTTTAGTTAACGCGCACGCTGCGAATTTTTTATCGTTGACAACGCACAGGAGAAATCTCCCACCGGCACCACCTTGCAGGTCAAGATCCATTGCCATATATACGGGGTGGCCAGTGAACGGTTGTGCAGCGCGAGCAGTCGGTTTTTTCAACCAAGAAACTCGCTAACAGACGCTGCCTGCGTCGGCGTCGCGAGGCGAGAGGGGGGAGCTTAGGGAGAGGGGAAGACGCGCATGCGCAGGGGGGTGTGGACGCCGCGGGCAGGGATGCCTAGAGGAGAGAGTGGGCGCGTAGGAGGGGAGAAAGGGGGGAGCGTAGGAGGGGAGAGAGGGGAGGGGACGCGCATGCGCAGTGAGGGTGTGGCCTCCGCGGGGAGGGATGCCTAGAGGAGAGAGAGGTGGAGAGGAGGTTTTTTATTTTTATTTTTATTTAATGGGTTGGTGCATGCGCAGTGGGTGTGTGGGCGGACGGACGGACACCGGACGGATGGACACCGGACGGACGTGAGCATGAGACATTAAAGGCTTTCGCCTTAAAAGTACTTCACGTTGTATAATCGATGCCGGGCGTCGTCCGTCCGTGGGAGAGGTCACACGTCCTTCGTGATTTTGTTAAGGCGACGATAATCGACGCAGAAACGTAGGCTTCCATCTTCCTTCTTCACTAACATCACGGGAGAAGCCAATGGGCTCCTGGACGGCTGAATGATGTCGCATCGTAGCATTTCGTTGGCTTCGTGTTCGCGCATCGAAACTCGGTACCGCGTCTGATGGGGTGATCTGGAATATTCCTCTGTTATGATGCCATGTTTTACGACTGGGTTCTGCCGAATGCTATATGACGACAAAAAGTGGTCTTTGCATTGCAAGAGCAGATACTTGAGCTTTTCTTGCTTATACTTTGGAAGGCTGGGATATATATATGGAGAGCTGCCTGAGGAGCTTGGTTCATCGGAGTTTTCTTGGAAAAATCGATGAAAGCGAAGGCATTGATGGCTTCCGCAGTTTATTTCATGTAGGCTACCATCGTGCCTTTGTTCACGTGCTTGTACTCGTTGCTGAAGTTCGTGAGCATCACTCTTGCTTTCCCTCCCTGCAACTCGGCTATTCCACTTGCGACGGAAATCTCGCGTATAATGAACTGGTGCAGGTCGCCTTCAACGACGCCTTCCAGGACTGCTGATTTCTGTGTGCCGACGGACATGATGACAGTGGAGTTTGGGGGGAATGGTGACCCGGATTTGCAGCACATTAAAGGCGTGATTTCCTGGCGGCGTGTGCGGCGGTACTGCTTTTTCTGTAGATAGCGTTATCGACTTGGATCTCAGGTCTATACAAAGGATGACATCTCTCGAACAACGCTGTGGGACTACGAAGCCTGTGGGATAAATCCGGTTGTTACTGGTTACCCTCGCTGTGAAGATTCCTGCCGGCGTTACTAGGTGACCTCCAGCTGTCTAGGTGAGCCAGCACCTCCACCAGATGCCACAGGGTAATGACGTCGACGAAGACAGCAGTCGACTTGTTCAAGACTAAACTATCTATTTGGGCTAACCTGTGCCCCGAAAAATGAAAAGGCAAAGTAGAAGCAATTTACGCTGTACATTATTACCGGTAAACAGGGCGTCGGCAGTCGCTGATGTGATGATCGACGAAACACACCTTTTGGCCGTAGCCACTGAACCTTCCAGGGTAATCGCTGGTGCTCGCCAATGCCCTCGAACAAACTTGACTATTCGCGTGCTGCGCGTAATCATAGCAAGAATGATCTTGAACAATCGCGAAGCGTTCAAGCATTGCAGCGCGACCTACGCCGAGCAAATTGCTAACAGACTTTGTGGGTGTCACCCCAGCACGACAAAATAAAGCACTAAAGAAGCGTGGCTATACGCATATTGGTGACATTCACGTGTGGCGCGCCTAGCATGCCACTCAAGATGCTGACAATGAAAAATGAAATGAAATAAAGGGTGACACACAGGCACGAAACCTGCACGAAACTCACAAAGAACGCTAAAGAATACTAAGGCATATCATGGTTTTTACAAAGTACATTAAAAGCGTGTCAGCAAATACAGGTGTCGAAGAGGGCAAATTGCGTGGTCCTAAGTTTCTGTTGTTTGAGCTCAAAAATATTGTGTTTGCTAAGTTGTCTGCTGGAATACTGATGCGCGTGCCTGTTTTGTTTTTTGACTGACCAGCTAAGACTGCTGGACGTATTATTCTACACCACAAGCTCTACATTCATGTATTAAGTGCGAAGTATTTCATAGCGAACCGCTGGTACTTTAAGCGCTTCTATCCACGGATCTATCTATCTATCCGACTACGTCTGGGTGCTCTCGTGATCACCTCCTTAACTTGGGGTACACCAAAAATGGTATGAGAGGGTCGGAGGGTTCGAAGAATCTGACTGTCTGGTCATAACATGCATAACGTGAAAATCCTGTCGCGTACGTCATCAAATCTTTTCCTCCTGACAAGTGCAGCACATACACGTATACCGCAGGCCGCGGCATGCAGGTAGTGCCACAGGCATAGGTCGGCAAACTAACTCATGAGTCGACTCACTCAGACTCAGATTGAGGCATGAGTCTGAGTCTGAGTGAGTCCGGCTGAATTATAATAAGGTGAGTCTGAGGCCGAGTGAGTCCGCTTGAGGAAAATTTTGGTGAGTCTGAGTCCGAGTGAGTCCGGCTGAGTTATACTTAGATGAGTCTGAGTCGGAGTGAGTCTCCTTGAAGAAAATTTTTGTTAGTCTCAGTCCGAGTGCGTCTCGATGACGAAAACACCGGTGAGTCTGAGTCCGAGTGAGTTTGGTTGGAGAGAAATTTCGGGAGTCTGAGTCCGAGTGAGTCTGCTTCAGCAAAATTTTGGTGAGTCGGAGTCCGAGTGAGTCCGGTTGAAGAAAATATTAATGAGTCTGAGTCGGAGTGAGTTCGCTTCAGCAGAATTTTGGTTAGTCTGGGTCCTAGTGAGTGCTAAGCGAAAAACGTTTATTGAGTGAGTCTGCGTGGGCTCCATTTATTTTGCCGGCCTATGGTTACAAATATTTATAGCCTCCTTTTATGGTGTGCCTTGTAATCGTATAGACGTACCGTCTTGTAAAGCCCTAGAAATTATTTTTCAAATTATCAAGCTGTCCAAGCCCTCATATACGAGGACGTGTAAGTGGGCTGTGCAGCATGTTATGACACATGTACGACTCCAGGCCACTTTTATTAAGCGACATCGTGATCCACATTGAGTTAGATCTACAATTGTGTACCTAATCAACGGAGAATGAGTGCAATGTTCGAGCTTCATCATCCGTGTGGATTCAAATACGACAAAGCAGCACGATTTGCGAGCATCGAGCGCCCCTTCACTCTCTGTTGCATTGAACCGCTTGTGTCTTTAGATTTCGCTTCGGTTTTTCCATGAATAAATGTGGCAATTGGGAAATTTCCGAGCGCCAAACAAGACATTCACAAGTACGAGAGAGACAGGGCGAGCGCTTTTGAATTCCTTGTGAATGCATTAAGGGAAAGAATTGTAAACTTAAGGGCTCGTTTGCTTTGTTAAACACATTATTAATGAGAACTAACAGACAAAGATGCCAAGGAAAGTATAGGGGAAGCTATTAGATGTAAGTCTAATGTAAATGTGAAGAAAGGAAAGTGGACGAAAAGATAACTTGCCACCGGCAGGGACCGAACCTGCGACCTTCGAATAACGCGTCCGATGCTCTACCACTGAGCTACGGTGGCGGTCCTCCCCCCGTCCACTTTATAGGGTATATATGTGTACTTAAACGTGGGAGCGTCAGTCAGCGCCTGCCTGTTGCCATTACGGCGAGTGTGGAACACTCTTTTTTGACTGTAGGCGTCACGTAGTACGTGATGTTATTACGAGCGGGCAGCTGACTAATAATCCCTCGCATACCTCCTGAAGGCATCAAGTCTGCCAGAACGAGACCCGACATTTACATTACAATTACTTCTAATAGCTTCCCCTATACTTTCCTTGGCATCTTTGTCTGTTAGTTCTCATTAATACTGTGTTTAACAAAGCAAACGAGCCCTTAAGTTTACAATTCTTTCCTTCATTCATAACGAGGGTCTCGTTCTGGCAGACTTGATGCCTTCAGGTGTTATGCGAGGGATTATTAGTCAGCTGCCCGCTCGTAATAAGATCACGTACTACGTGGCGCCTACAGGCAAAAAAGAGTGTTCTACACTCGCCGTAATGGCAACAGGCGGCGCTGACTGACGCTCCCACGTTTAAGTACACATATATACCCTATAAAGTGGACGGGGGGATGACCGCCACCGTAGCTCAGTGGCAGAGCATCGGACGCGTTATTCGAAGGTCGCAGGTTCGGTCCCTGCCGGTGGGAAGTTATCTTTTCGTCCACTTTCCTTTCTTCACATATACATTACAATTACTTCTAATAGCTTCCCCTATACTTTCCTTGGCATCTTTGTCTGTTAGTTCTCATTAATACTGTGTTTAACAAAGCAAACGAGCCCTTAAGTTTACAATTCTTTCCTTCATTCATAACGAGGGTCTCGTTCTGGCAGACTTGATGCCTTCAGGTGGTATGCGCGGGATTATTAGTCAGCTGCCCGCTCGTAATAAGATCACGTACTACGTGACGCCTACAGGCAACAAAGAGTGTTCCACACTCGCCGTAATGGCAACAGGCGGCGCTGACTGACGCTCCCACGTTTAAGTACACATATATACCCTATAAAGTGGACGGGGGGATGACCGCCACCGTAGCTCAGTGGTAGAGCATCGGACGCGTTATTCGAAGGTCGCAGGTTCGGTCCCTGCCGGTGGCAAGTTATCTTTTCGTCCACTTTCCTTTCTTCACATTTACACTACAATTACTTCTAATAGCTTCCCCTATACTTTCCTTTGGCATCTTTGTCTGTTAGTTCTCATTAATACTGTGAATGCATTGTTTCGCGCTCAAAAATTTCCCAGTAGCTATGCACCATCTCACCGAATTTCAAGCTTTGTTAAAAATGCAGCGACGACACAGACCATCGGCTTTCGTCATGTCATTCGCTACCAATTAAACAGCGGACTGCGTTATTTAAAGTGGCCTGATAAAGCTTGCACCCGTGGTACCTCGAATGTTGTAGCGACCGGATTTCAAGGAGGAAGGGGGGTAGAAACGCACCATGCATGCCATACGCGACGCTTTATCACTTGCAAAAACAAATTTCTTTGGGCTGTAATGTGGTCAAAGAATTCTGTTACCTCTCGCCAATTCAATGACCTTTTAAACTTTAATGACCTCTTCGAATTCTAGACTCTCTTTGGGAAATATTGCTGCCATATTTTCCCAGCAGGCCTGCAGTTCAGTCCTTGCCGACTCAAGCAAAACCCGTTTTTTTTTTCGTAATTTTTTCTTTTCTTTCCTATTCAAACACCTTTCCATTCATAGTCAGCGTTGACGCACCGAAGCACTTTCGGTGGTCCCTCAGCCATGGTTGTCGGCAGAATTTTCTCTTGGGGAGTGCAAACGAGGGTGGCATCGTGGCTGGGGGGAGGGGGGAGAGCACTGGTGTAGCTTAGGTGAGGGCAAGTGCTGGTGAGGCTTGAGGGGGGGCAAGTGCCCCTTTTGCACCCCCCCTGCCGACGCCCATGCCCTCAGCCGTCATTGTGTTCGTCCAAGCCACACGGCAAAAAGCTTCATGGCACGGCCGTTTCCCAGGCTCGTTTCTCGTATCTTGCTTTCGAGCTCCTAATACCCCCCAAGGAATGCAAGGAAAGTACAAAACGAAGCAACGAGCTCGACACTCTAGGCTTGGGGCCTGCAGCACAAACATCTCTATTCTTTCAAATGTGAACATTCGGCAGAAGTCTGTCTGGTTGGGATAACAGAAAACTGGAGAAAAGAGAAAACTCCAGCCAATATTTATTTTAAGAAACCGCGACGTTTCGAAGCATGATCGGCTTCTTGTTCAGGGGTGAGAAGGCCCGAGATGTGCAACGCCTTCTTGCCAGGTGTGATTGTTTGCCGTGAGTCATAGCGAGCCCTGGCAGTAGAGGGAGGGCAGTTCCCCCCGTGGTGTGGTAGATGTTTCCCGCTGTCTTCTCAATGTACCAGGATTTGAGGAGGGGCCGCCGGCGAAGGTTCCTTTCTTCTTCCAAAATCACCGCGCCGTCTGGACTGGTATGGTGGTCAAACCGCTGGCAGTGCTCTGTCACTTCGGTCCGTCCGCTGTTCAAGTGACGGAGGTCATTCTTGTGCTGCCGCATTCTTTCATGGAAGTTCCTTGGTTTCCTCAATGTAAGGAAGCGGGGCAGTCGGCGCACGTGATCCGGTACATGACGCCCTGCGCTTTTTCCGCAGATGCGCTGTCTTTGGGCCGAGGGATGAAACTGCCGATGGTGGTGGATGGCTTGTGGGAAACGTCGACCCCTGCCTTTCTTAGTATACGGGCTATTGCTTCGCTGGCGCCCGCAATGTAGGGGATCGACACACGGCGTCGTTGCGGCGCCGTTGGTGTCACGTTTCCCCCGTCTTTTCTCTTATGGAGGGCTCTGCGAATAAACGCCTTTGTGTAGCCGTTGGTGTAGAGGTCACGAATTATTGTCTTCCGTTCTTCTATCCGCTGCTGTGGCGACGATTGGTGATTTTGGTTGGAGTTTTATATTTAAACTCATGACGCAGCGGGTGGTTGGTTGTTTACACAATAAACGAAGGCACGTTTAGCTGCAGTAGGGCGATAGGAACTTTAAAATCGATTTTAAATACGTCCTAGGCTATATTATCTGTTGATATTTCTTAGATGATGCGCGTGTGTGTACACAAATCTATTCCACATGTTATCTAGCCTTCAAAATTTTGTTTCAGAACTACAATGGGAAAGATAGAGGGTGGGGGGGGGGGGGGGGGGGGAGGAGTATGCGCTGGTATGAAGATAAGGAGCTGTCTCATAAATAAACGAGACTCGAGCACTGCTCTCCATCCCTTACCCCCCTTCCCTGCATCTTTCAAGAATGTAGTCTTTGAAGCAGGAAAGAAAAAAAAGCGCATGTCCTGCCTTCATGTCACTCACTTTGTATTTGTTGTAGCACTGGCTTTCGATCATAAGTCGCTGAGCAGTGTCCCCTCACGGGAAACAAATTAGCGCATTTCTCATATGTTTCATGAATCACTAAATGTCAATATGAAACCTACAGTAATTGCCCATCAGTCGGTCATTCTGCAAAAAAAATTAAAAAAAAACAGTATGTTATGGCAACCTCCGCTGCCCCATTTACCCGCTGAAAATAGGCTCCTCAATTATTTATTTAATAGTACCCTGAAGGCCCGAAGGAATTACAGAGGGGAGCTGTGCATTTGAGAATGCGTAAGAGAGTAGCAGTTACATCGAAGTAAAAACAATACAAGTAATAAGTTATTAAGGATAGATATAATAGCGACGCAGTGAGAATAAAAAGAAATAGAACTGCTAATAGCGCAGGGTTAGGTATGTGAATTTATTGCGTCTGGTTTGTAGTAAACCCTCTAGTTGTCAGTTCAGGGCCTTGTCCAGTGACTTTTTTCTTAGAAACGAATATTCCTCTCCTTTCTGAGGACTAGTAGGATCACTGTGAAGCGGCGCCCGCGTCCCCACCTTTCAATACGGCATTCTTGCAATCGGCTTGACTGTCAGCAATTGGGGTTTTTGGATAGAAGAAAATTGCCACCTCGTTTTGCATGGTCTGTACCAGACCATGCAAAAAAGCTTCGACCATACCTTTGAACACACTGGCCGGCTCTCATCGGCGCGCCTATGCACGTTCCTTTTTGCCTTGTGTCCGTATCCAGCGTGGTACTGATACGACTCTTTACCATTATCCACGAGATAGAGTAGTCACCTAACAGTTACAACTGGTTCTTAGCCGGCTCCGAAAAATATCTTGCTAGAAACAAACGCAGTCACAACCCGTGTACTTAGATTAAGATGCACGTTGAAGAACCCTGGGTGGTCGAAATATCTGGAGCCCTCCACTACGGCGTCTCTGACAACCACATCTTGGCTTTGCGACGTAAAATACGAACCTATATTATCCGCAATCACTTTGCGAAAGCATGACATCGACTAAAACAGAACTTACCATTTCTATAATTCCAAACACTAGTATAATAATTTATTGGCGTTTAACGTCCAAGAACCATGATGTGATTATGAGCGGCGCCGTAGTCGACGGCTACGGAAATATTGGCTACCTGGGGTTCATTACGTGCGACCAAAATATAAGCACACATGGCTCAAGCGTTTCGGCATCCATCGAAAATGCGGCCAGGATTCGATGCCGTGGTCTTCGGGTGAGCAGTCAAGCACCACAACCACTATCGTGGCAGGTGTTTTCGAAACTTTAGAGAGGCAAAACCATGCAACCTATAAAGCCATGTTTCCAAAATTTTTCAAGGGTGGTGAGCTCGATTCTACAAAAGATGGCCGCCTCATATTATTTTCTTTTTCGCGTTGTCAATGAGCGGTAAATCGACTGCAAAACCATTGGCAGTTTCATGAACGTGTTTAGAATAGCGCCATAACGTAATGTCAAGCTTTCTTCGTTCCCAAGTAGCGTGATTAGGCCCTCGAGCGGCAAAGCGTAAGAAAGGACTTTCATTTGTAATTGGGTCTGCCAAAAACGCACGTACGCGCTCGTCCATTGAAAACAAATGGCGCGTGCGCATAGGGCATTTCAAAGGTAACAGGAATGAAAACCTAATGTTCCTCGAAGGTCGGTAGACCCATTCTTATATTTAAAGAAAACATTCTCAATATTGCAAAAATCGCGTGTATTGTTGAATTTCTCTTTACGATAGACATTGCGATGCACAGGAATTAACTTCTTTTTGTATGTTGAAAGCTATCATACATATATTTTGAAAGTTTCTTGGCCCTTGTGAACCCTTTACATGTGTTATTATACATAAGCTATTTTATGGCGCTCCTTCGACATTTATTGGATGAGCCGGGCCAAATCGAATATTGCTAATTTTTAGTCCGAGTACGTCTGGTTGAGAAAAATTAGGCGAGTCTGTGAGTCCGAGTGAGTCCGCTGAAGGAGAATTTTGTTGAGTCTGAGTCCGAGTCAGTCCGGCTGACAAATATTTTGGTGAGTGAGTCCGGCTGAGTTACATTTTCGTTATATTTTCGCGTGTCTGAGTCTGAGTGAGTGAGGTTGAGTAATATTTTCGTGAGTCTGAGTCCGAGTGAGTCCGGCTGAGTTATATTTTGGTGAGTCTGAGTCCGAGTGAGTCCGGCTGAGTTATATTTTGGTGATTCTGAGTCCGAGTGAGTCCGCATGAGGAAACATTATGGTGAGTCTGAGTCCGAGTGAGTCAGGTTCACGAAAATATTCATGAGTCTGAGTCCGAGTGAGTCCGTTTGAGGAAAAGTTTGGTGAGTCTGAGTCCGAGTGAGTCTCGGATGACGAAAACACCGGTGAGTCTGAGTCCGAGTGAGTTTGGTTGGAGAAAAATTTCGTGAATCTGAGTCCAAGTGAGTCTGCTTCAGCAAAATTTTGGTGAGTCTGAGTCCGAGTGAGTCCTTAGCAAAAAAATATATTTATTGAGTGAGTCTGAGTGAGTTCCATTTATTTTGCCGACCTATGGCCACAGGTGATTAAGAGTTTACATCTACCCACGAACAGCGAGAACAGATATTCGTAATTTAAATTCGAGAGCGTTAAGAAAAGCTGACATCGACAGCGTTGACCCCACGAATGCAAAAAAGAAATATAAGGGTCCCAGCAGAAATCGAACCCAAGCATTCTGTGAGGTAATCAAGCATTCTACCACTAAACCACGCGAGGCCTCGAAACTGCTTTGGAAAAAGAACCTATGCAGGCGTAATCTCAGTGAAATGTCAATTGTGGTGGCAGTGCTGGCTATCTAATTTTATAAACATTACATATGTACTCCTATAATAGAAGTGCCACGTTGGGTTAGTGTCAATTGTATCTTTAAGTGCCATCCACGGATGTTGGTCTACGTAGCACTATCCAGGGCTACCATCCTCGCAAACACAAGCGCTACATATCAGCTTACCGATTCTGGTGTTGGTAATAACCATGTTGCTGTTGGCATCGTTACGCAACGGTGAACCACTGGTTATATAAAACATGCGCGCCTGTTCAACACATGTCTGTGCGTACAACGTTGGTACATATATTTAGCGTCATTTCGTAACGTTTCGCTCAATAAAAAGATTACACCACAGTCACCTGCTTCGCATAACATCGATTCCCATGGCCCGTCGTATCTGCCAAATTTTTTGACCCGTCTATGAGATTCAAATACATGAACGTTTCACGGCAGTGCGCTTCTCTCTCAAGTGCACAATGCTCATTCAAGTTTGAACCGTAGGTTTTCGTCCTCTCGAGCTTTGTTAGTTTACTGCGTCAGTCGATACACAACAATCCAAAGAAGGAACGCACTGATTCAAACACCGTTCCTGCTTCATGCAAATAAAGTACGGCCAGCGCAGCTCTATATCGGAAATAGGCGTATGTCCTCAAGTAATTCACGCCGTCAGCACGTCCACCTTCAGGAGCAGGTTTCTTTAAAGAAAAGTGCATTTTAGGAGACATCAATATTCTGTTCCGCTTATGAACTCACGGCGTGACTAATGACCTCGAAATGCGGCCGAGATATTCAGCACTCCGTCTCATATCCCTAAAATAGGCTTTCCCTTCGACCTCGGGGAGTCGTTCGGAGCCTCTTTCAGTACACTACGTACAAGTATGGTATATGCAATTTACATGCAGTGTGCTATATCCAATGCACGAGTACGCGCTATGAGTTATTTCTCGAGAGGTAAAATTGACAGCCACCCATTAGTAGGCGAAACCACAAAGAAAATTCATGCAGATTTCTCGGAAAATAACCCTCCCAAGTGATGAGAATTTCGTCCCGGTAGGAGTCCCGAATGTTGCACCGACGCCTTTCCGATATTGTCACATTGCCATATCAGTTAACCAGGAGGGTAGTAAATCGTAGTTCTAAAACCAGTTAGAGACAACTGGAAGGACAAGGACCTTGCGGCATTTTGCTGAACTGTATACCCTCTTACAGTGGATACTGGCGAGCTGTTTTTCATGGTTGGAATATTCTTGTCAGACTCACTGCAAAGCATTCTTATCGGCCGTACGTCATTCACTGCGCCTTATCAGTCCCCTCCCAGACTGGACATGTACTCATCAGCTCATAACAGTATTGCACAACCCATCGGCATGGTTCCTCTCTTGCTGCAGGTTCTGCCACCGCTTCCTCCTCTCCCCGAACGTCTCGCTGGCAGCCATGCTCGATTCATTGGACGTCGACCGGGCCATCCTGCAGGCTCTGCTCAGGGCGCCCGGACGCGACGTCGCTGCTTAGGGCGACGATCACCTTGTCGCTGACTCGCGGCGTGCACGTGGCATTCAGCCTCGGCGTCGTGCACTCTGTGTCCTACGGGGAAACGCAGCTGCGCGTATTCCAGGCACGCATGCCCAAAACTCCATAAGTACACCTAGGCCGGACCGCATTTCACGTGTCATAACTACACGCTCATATGGCTCAGTAACCATGTCCAAGTAGTCATGATCAATGCGTTTCTTAAACTGATCATTATTTGTTTGCCAATGTTTGCCAATGTTTTTCCGGTTAACAGTACATCCCCGTAATTTTATGGTGGGACCTCATCCTCACATGTAAACCACTGTGCAGTGTGGCACAATGCTTAATATATTTGGATGTTCATACTTAACGAAATACAGTGAAAACATCTATATGTTACCGGTTTACGGTAAAGAGGCCCGAGCAGAGTGAGAGTGAAAGAGAAAGACAAATATAAGGGTCCTAGTTATGGTACCGCGTAAGCGCATTGCCCCCCTGTGTTAAAAAGAATAAAATGACTGGACCTTCAGAGCTTCGTACTTCTGTCGTCATCTCATTTCCGGTTCCTTGTTGCAATCACCTTTAAACCCCACCTTGCTTTACTGCCTTCCATTTTCTCTCTGTCTTTAGAACAAAATTTCCTTTCTTTCCGTCGAGTACACACTAACTCAGCCTTAATTAACATTTCTTCTTTTGCCCGTGTTCTACAAGCTAGACTTCACGAAGAACATTGATCTCAATTTACAGCTATTAGGCATCCGTTTCTGCGTTAAGCGGCGTGGGCATCGTCGTAACCGGCACAGTGAACGCCGGAGTCTGTCGATATCACGAGCCACTGGTTTCTAACATCGCTTTCTTCCTACGCCAGGCTCACTGGCCCCGTTGTCGGAGCTCGTGCACATGCAGGGCTGGCAGGTGCACTACGGCTGGCTTCGCTTGTCTGAACGAGGCTGTCGGCGTTTCGTTTGGTTCGCGAGGCCTGCAAAGCACAGAGTCGTGTGCGTAGCGCTCGAGCACTGCCAGTTTCTGCGGCAATTTGACGTTGTTACAACTGCGGATGACCAAAACATTAAAGACAGTTTGGCGTTGCCCCATCATGAAACGTGCATTCGTTCTTTTAAAGCACAGTTTTAAAGCGCAGTTCTTAGGCACGCGTTATTGCGTTGAGCTGTGTCGCGTCGTCGTAACCGGCAGAGCGAACGAAGATGAAAGAGAGCGAACGCGGAGGATGAAAGACGGCGATAGCGAGGAGAGCGCGAGGATTAAGGAACCGTAGTGGCCAGAAGACAGGCTCCACGGTGGTCACCCGCGGTGTCACAGTAGTGAGCGCCGTCGTACAGTCTACGATGAAGTCATCACTAAGGTATGGGGTGAGGGCGTCCGCCGACTCCATATATGGAAATAAAGTGCAGCATGTACAGATTAGAGGTGTGCACGGGCTTGGGGTAGCCCGAAAGCCCGAGCCCGGCCCGGCCCGCGGGCCGGGTTCGGGCGGGCTAACGTCTTCGCGTTTCGGTCCCGGGCCGGGCTCGGGCTACATTGTTTGTTGTTGGGCGGGCCGTGCCCGATGCAAAGCCCAAATCAAGACCAAGATATAGACGTTATGCCGCAACTGTTTTCCAACGCGTAGCGCCTTCTCCGCGACCGTCCCCCCACCCCCTTTCTCAATTCTCCTTTCCTTTAGCCACTTTAAACGCAAGGAGAGAAAGTGAAATTACACACGATGAGCTTTGTGATGATCTATACACGGAATATTCCTCTCTCCACATCCTGAGGTACTAAACTTCTGGAAGAACAAACAGTCTAAATATTCACGCTTACTATGCTTGCGAAAAAGATATTAGCAATTGCGGCTACCAGCGCGAGCAACGAACGGACCTTCAGTTGGGCGGGATATACGCAGGCGCGCCGCACTTCACTGAAGCCTGAATCATTGGGCAGCTTATTTTTACACGACAACTTGTAACTGTTGCATATAGTGACTGTCACATGTCGTTGGCTCATGTTTCACTTTGATATGTTGAATAAAATGCCACATTATCAACAAACGACGCCTTGTCTCCTCAACAAACCTTCATAATGTCAGGCCGGACCGGGCCGCGCCCGGGCTTTTGTTTTTGTACGTCGGGCCGGGCCGGGCGGGCTCGCAACCCTCTTGCGTCGGGCTCGGGCGGGCCTTCGACGCAGCCAGCGGGCCCGGGCCGGGCTCGGGCTTGAAAATTCGGCCCGTGCACAGCTCTAGTACAGATTCCTGTCTGCGGTCGCTGTTACGGAACGCACCCACGCGCGGCCTTCCGCGGTCTCCTGGTTAACGAGGCAGTCGCGCTACGCTCCGTCTGCGGCGGTTGATATGAAATGAGCTACACGACATTCTGTCTAAAATTGTTTTCCTCAACTTATCGCAAAACCGAAGCACCTTAAGAGCAGCGCTCAGAATTCGCATTAGCCTGTAGCGTAATCTGCGGTGAATTTTTAACAGACGGGCGTCGCTTGGTTGATTAGCATGCATTTCCTTATCCGCTTTGCTAATCGATGTAAGCGATGATTTGCGAGTGTTAAAGTGCGTTTGGCCATTGTTATGGCTTACATTGGCCGGATTTAAGTAAATAAATAAGCGGCAGTCAAATTTGAAGATCGGGTAGCTTGCGCTCTCCGCTACTAAACACGACATTCAGACTTTTTTTGAGCATGCCTTGCTTCTTTCCAAAACATATGGAACGCGCAAATACGAAAGGTACAGAGATGCCTCTTGGGAAAGCAAGCAGTGGAAGAAATCAGTACAGCAGCGCTAAGTTCTCGCTGAGACAATGTGGTTTCGATGTGTTCCGTGCGTTTTTAATCAAAGATAAATAACATGCATCACTGCAAGGCAATGCAAGCTTATTTGAGAAGTTTGAAACTCGCATCACTTCAGCAACGAATGGTAGCGTACGAGCAAATACGGTAGGCAACCCCGAGGAGCAAGTCTTAGGGGAAAATAAACGCGCAAAATTAGATATTTACATAGGTTGCAAGACACAGGACAGGCGCGTTTGTTGACCTATGCGAATATCTCAATAACACTTTCATTTTCTCAAAAGCTATCCATCATCTCACTCAATTTCATGTTTTGTTAAAGTCCACAACACGGACCAGTGTTTCGTTGCACTAATAGCACACGAATCGGGAACACAAATAACGATCAATAACCGATAAACACGCACCAGTGCCTATCAAAGCGTCCATGAATACACCTACTAAAACAGATACCATATCACACGGACGCCCTGGAGGAATTTCTTTCCACTCGTTCAGTGCAGCTTTTGAATTGAATTGAATTGAATTGGTTTATTTCAGACACAGAGTGAGTCTTCGATGGCACGGCAAAGGCGGAACATTGTCTGCCTGACTAGGGCCTTGTCACCCATACATTGATTAACAGTGAGGCAGCATAGAACTCAAGGGTATACATAAATTTTGTGCAAAAGAGTAACAAACATAAATTTGTGACATTGTAAATGACAGAAAAGACTAACAACACTATTTCTAAAAATTTACAATTCAGTATACGCTAATACAATTTGTAATAACAAGAACAATTTTTACAAGCCACGATGTGGCACTGACAATGTGACAAACTCTAAAAATAAGTTATGCATGTAGCACTGAACCAAAAGGATACGTCCAACAAAATAGACCTAGCAATGGATTCAGTCACTAACACAAAGCAAGTACATCTTCATGGCATTTTTAAAGCAACTCAAAGACTTGCAAGTTTTGCGCAATACTGATAGTACTGGGATGTACAATCCTCCAAAAGCAGCATATTTAGTTTTCCGGCCGATGGTCGGTGAATTACGAGACAGGTCGAAGTGGTGACGTGGAGCGGCGAAAGGGCGACAGTGAGCGGCGTCTAGTAGGGCGGTAAGTAGGTGCCGTCTAGGATGTCGCAGTTGGCGACGGACAGCGATGTGGTGGCGGAGCAGAAGGACGTCGTTGAAAAGGTGCACCAACACCACAGTCATCCCGTTCGTAGGCGTCGTATCCGCGACGCTCGTCCTGCTGACGCTTCCCACAAAAGCGTGCAATGCGGCCATGATACCCGCAGTAATAGCAAAATGGACGAGCCGACCGCCATGGTAGGGTGAAAGGGCTGGCTAGGCACACTGGGAGTCATCGAAGCCAGGTGGGCAGGCGTTAAGTGTGCAGACATCGATTGCACGACGCCTGGCGAACCAACGGCGACTTGCGCACGTTGGCTGGAGACGAAGGGCCAGGGAATCCATATACGCTGAACCATCCATGGACGCCAACTCCTCCTTCATAACATCGCACAAAAGTGTGGTGGAGGCGTGAGGTAGAATCGGGGTCACTGAGAGGCCAAGAGATTGCAGCTCTTCGCGTATAATCACCCGCATCATAGCACGCAACGAGGGATCGGCGGTGGTGGTATTTTCCGGGCTGTCCGGCGGCAACCGTTGGGACTCGAGTTCATCTAGGCGTTGGCACGTGGCAACAACGTCGGCGACTGTTGTCGGGTTCTGTATGGCCAACACTTTGAAGGCGATAGTGCCGGTGCCTTTCAGTAGATGGCGAACCCTCTCCGATTCGGTCATGAAGGATTCGCTATGGATCCGCCAAGTTGTTGCTTGCGAGCGTCCAGTGTCTTTGCGAGGCCTGAACGAACTGCCGCGGTATCGAAAATTTGCCGAAGCTGTTGCTTCAATTTGGTCTAGTCCGTGCAATCAATTTCATGATTGAAAAACTTCGTTTACACTACGTCCGTGAGGTAGAAAGAAACGCGGTGAATATTGACTGGATCATCCCAGTTAGTTAATTTCACGCGGTCGCACTGGTCCAACCAATCCTCCACATCTTCACCTCAAAGTCCGGCGCACATGGGGGATCACGCTGGTGCCCACTGATAATCCTGGCTGGATAGGCCACGGTAGTCGGAGCCGTGGAGGTAGATGCAGGAGCGCTGGTTGGCTCGTCTTGAGGCATGTTACCGGACACCTGGCACAGACGGCAACCTGAATGGAGCTACAGGAGGTACAAACGGGCTGGGAGAGGACGGAAGATCGCTGAGCAGCCTCCACCCCTTGTGACGCAATGGTTAACGCCACCTTTCTTAGGTCCCGAAGGCACGGTGAAGCAACAACACCCGACGCACAGATCACAGTCCAGCCGACTTCCCACAACCGATGAAGACGCCGAACACCCATGATGATGGGCATGCATGAAGAACGCAGATGTGTCTACTGAAAGCCCACAACATGAAAAGCCGGCAGGAAAATTCGCCGACGATTACGATACTGCCTCATGCCAATTCTGAGCGCAGATTCGTGTTAGTGCAAGGTGAACGGAGTTTATATTGTTTTGGCTTTCCGCAAGGTGTCGACTACGCCATAAATGATATTTTTTATGAGGCAGGATAGCACCCACTACGCCAATATTCTTCTTTCTGCAGATAAGCAAGGTACGCGCTACACATCTGCAAGGTATTATGTGCCCATGGTTGATGCTGCATGTGGCTGATGACGATGAAGAATTATGGCTGAACACTTTGCAGTGGTTCGGAAGGATTGAACCACGCACTAGTTGCGGAATTAGCATTGTGTGATGACATGTTCTTATCTTACTCTCTGCCACACTATATTGCGTTGGTTAACGCGATTCCTTGCCCGATATCACGCTTGTATTGGATCTTTCTCGAAATGAGTTCCAAGCATCAACGCGGCTCTGTGGTAGAATACTCCGCTGCCACGAAGAGCAACCGGGTTCAAGTCCCATTCCGTCCTGGCTATTTTTTGTCCTGTTATTTAGTCATATCTGTCGGTTACTTTTTCATGTCTGTCGGTCACCGACGACGGAGACGGCAACGTCGACGGTGACGCCACTCAACACAGTAACGGTCGCCTAAGAGCTGTGCTCTAATGAGTTTTCAGAACGCTCGTCGTCACGTAAAATCTCTTCACTGTCTCGCGGGCCAGGCGCTCCGGGTACTTATCCAACTTGTCAACTACGTGCCGCTAGAACCAAGCCTATTTCCTGCTGCCGTGGCCTCCAATATAAACGCCTTTGCCGTAGCTAACCGCAGAGGCCACGTTTTGCCGTTCATGAGCATCGGATCATACGTCAAGCGAAGATTGTACCAGTGTTGTTCTCACTACAAACAATGGTGTATAAACACATTTGAGCTTAGGAATGATTGTAAAAAAAACATCCCCATCTCCCGCTAAAGGGAACCATGTGTGGATGCGAAGCAGCGGGGAGATAATTAGCTTGAGCGGGAGGAACGTCGCCGCTCGCGTTTTACGGCAGCAGCCCGGGCCGTCATTTTCATACCGCGGAACTACCGTGGCTCCACCAGCGGAGTATGCAGCTGTCGCACCACCTGTCCTGTCGTGCGCACCACTCCGTAGATGATACCTAGAGGAGAGAACGGGGGGGACCGTAGGAGAGGAGAGAGATGGGGACGTGCACACGCTGTGGGGGTGTGGGACGCGGCAGCCGCTCCGTAGAGTAGAGGATTTCCTCGAGTAGAGAAAGGGGGGTCAGCGTAGGAGAGGATAGGGGGAGGGGACGCGCATGCGCTGTGGGGGGGTGTGGGACGCGGGGGGCCGCTCCGTAGAGTAGAGGATTCCTAGAGGAGAGAAAGGGGGGTGAGCGTACAAGAGAAAAGAGAGAGGGGGAGGGGAAGCGCATGCGCTGTGGGACGGACTAAGCCCCCCTCCAAACACATGCAAGCAAGATCAAGGAATGGGGTCAACCTGGGCGACAGACACCACCTGCCTAGCCATTGCTAAGCAGCCTCTCTGTGCTCTCGGCCATGACTCTGATGACTGTAGTAGTGGTTGACGGCCTTCATATTACTACAGTGTTGTTGTTCGCATAATGGGTGCTTCCCTGCTTCATGAAAGTGGCCGGACGTGGGACGCGGGAGGGACGCGGGAGTGACGGGCAAACCCCCGAGCATAAGATGCTTCGCATCTAAAACTTCCCCATCTCCCGCTAAAGGGAACCATGTGTGGATGAGAAGCAGCGGGGAGATGGCTGGCTTCAGCGGGAGAAACGTCGCTGCGCCCATTTCGCGGCAGCGGCCCGGGCGCTCATCGCGGCGCGGCACGGGAGAATGAGGTGCGCTCGCTCCGTCATTTTCATACCGCGGAACTACCGTGGCGCCCCCCAGCCGAGTATGCAGCTGTCGCAACACCTGTCGTGCGCGCCACTCCGTAGAGTAGAAGGCTCCTAGAGGAGAGGAAGGGGTGAGTGTAGGAGAGGAGAGAGAGAGGGGGCGCGCAGGCACTGTGGGGGGTGTGGGACGCGGGACGTGGGCGCCGCTCCGTAGAGCAGAGGATTGTTAGGGAGAGATGGGGGGGGAACCGTAGACGACAGAGAGGGGGAGAGGACATGCATGTGCTGCGGGGATGTGGGACGCGGGAAGGAGGGACGCACAAAGCCCCCGCAAGCATATGCAAGCAAAATCAAGGAATGGAGTCAACGGAACGCGGGCGCCACTCCGTAGAATAGACGATTGCCGGAAGAAAGGGGGGGGGAGCGTAGGAGAGCAGAGATAGGGGTTGTGGGACGCGGCAAGGAGGGATGGAGAAATTCTTTCAAGCACATGCAAGCAAGATCAAGGAATGGAGTGAACGGGACGCGGGCGCCTCTCCGTAGACTAGAGGATTCCTAGAGGAGAGAAAGGGGGGCAGCGCAGCAGAGGAGTGAGAGGGGGAGGGAAAGCGCATGCGTTGTGTGGGTGTGGGACGCGGGCGGCGCTCCGTAGATTAGAGGATTCCTAGAAGAGAGAAAGGGGGGAACGTAGGAGAGGGTGTGGAACACGGGAAGGAGAGACAGACAAAGCCCCCCGCGAGCACATACAAGCAAGATCAAGGAATGGTGTCAACGTGGGCGACAGACACCACTAGTAGTGCGTGTTAATTTTTGCTTGCACCCACCACCTGCCTAGCCATTGCTGAGAGGCCAATCTGTGCTCTCGGCCATGACTATGCTTAGTGTGGTGGTGGTTGACGGCCTTATTGTACTGCAGTTTTCTGGTTCGCATAGTGGGTGCTTCCCTACTTCATGAAAGTGACCGGACGCGGGACGCCGGACGGCTGACACGGGACGCCGGACGCGAGACGGACACAGCCCCGAGCATAAGATGCTTTGCACACTATAGAGGTCATTAGTCGCGTACACCAGTATGAGGTCACTTGATCACCATCAAATGCATCTTCGCTGTTCTTACGCGTGAGGCGCCCATAGTAACTTTACTCGAGCAATAAAAAAAATTAAATCTGCCTCTAATAAAAAAACCAAAGTTTGTTTTAGCCAATACGATATACAACCTTTTCATTAGCGCTGTTAACTGAATTTGAGTTCTAAGCGGTTGTCTGGCCCTGTAAGAAGTGAAGCAAGCTCTTTAACGAGAGCTGTGATATGTAGCTGTTGGCTGCTCAAGTTCCGCAGCAAGTTGCAGTTGTCAGTGTAGTACTCTAGAGCTGCTACAGAACTGGGTTTTCAAAATAAATTTTGTTTCTTCTTATATGTTAATGGTGCCACATTTCTCGTTAAAGGGAGGCTGAAGAGGTTTTTGCCAGGACCGACTTCATTATCGACGATGTCAATATTCTTTCGCGGTGGTTACAGCAGGAGCTTTAGAATACGCGAATGTTTCTCTTGCTCCGCCCCCACGAATGCGACGAAAGTTTGGGCGTGGAAACCTGCGTCATCTTCTGTTCGTTTGGTGGAGCCGTGCTCCACTCCGGCGGAAGGTTCCCGCCACTCACTGATCTGAACTGTGAAAACGCTGTTCATGGGAAGAATGTTCAAGTAAGTGTAGTGAAGCTGAAAGTTCTGCAGCGTGATAATTTGGAATAACGACAAACATCGGAGCGCTACGTCAACAAACGTCTCTCAAATCTTCAACCGTGGCCTCCGTGACCAAACTGGTAGCGGTCCGTTCCTGGAGCTAATCGAGTAGGCCATCCTTCAGCAGTGCTGCTGTTGCAGATCACGCGGCATATTGGGGGGTGACGTCACCACGTTTCTTCAACATTTCGGGAACCCCATGCAGTCAAAACATCTGTTTTTTTGCCGAAAAGTGCTATTTGCGTTCCCTTTTCAGACCTCTTGAATCACTTCTTGAATTCGGCAGGGACCAAACTGTCCTTACACGCTCCAAGGTCATTTGTTCGAAAGTTCTTCAGCTTCCCTGCGCCAGTGTGCAAAACATGTGCTAGACTTTCGTGCGGAGGATTTCGAGATAAACCGCAGCTTGAGCGAGGATTCCAATGTGCCCTTCCGAGCAGTACTCTGCTACTACTAGTGTCGGCGGCCGCGCAGTAGAGGCGGGCAACGTTGGGCAGGGCAGCTGCTGCGTCAGAAGGCCCGTTCAGCCGGATTACTTGAAGTGCGGTAACGCCATGTGGAGACGTTGAAACGAACGTGATTTTATTTCAAAGTAAGCATTCTCTTGGTACGAAAGCAGCACTCTCAGGTTTCTGGACCGCTATTTCAACAATCCACGTGGACTTATTATTTGCCTTTAGTGTCCCTTTCAAAGCAAAATGAAATATAGCCAGAGTAACTATTCGCTGACGCGAATAGTATGCGCTCGTTTCAATTTGTCTCAGGAGCGACTTTCGTTCTAAACGTCTTGGCTAAGGTTACGTGGGACACCCTGTATAGCTAAATACAGGACATGCTAGAACACTCGAACGATCGCATCGCAATGCAGGGAAACACGCTGGCACGAAAACTGGGCGGGGCAAACCACACGGCCGCCACCGAACGCTACCTGGCACAGCTACATGGCGAGGCTTCACGCCTTCTGACCTTACCCGACGAAGCCGGCGCCGCTCCGGGAATGGAACGCATCCTGCAGCTGGATCGGAGGTTGGAGTTTCTTCTCTCGAAAAGCGGCACCGAGCTACGCTTCCCGGTTACCGTGCTGGGCTCCCTGAGCGACCGCCTAGGCACGCTTGACTGGATCCGGCTGATCAATGAGCACCTGTCGCCGCACGACCGGCTCGGGTACCAGGACTACGTCATCCTCGACTCGTACGATGCCTTGCGGGACGCTGTGCGCTTCCTCTTTGGCGGATTTGAAGGCCTTCACGAGGTTAGTGGCCGACGTGTAATCCCCCCCCCTGCTTTCTTCCTTTCTTCTACAGACTCAATCACGCTGAACCAAGTCGCGAAACAATCGGACTGGTTGCTATGCATGATGCGTATAGCACGAAAGCAGCTACAGAACTGCGCTTGTCTCCGCCGTTCCTCTTTAAAGCTGCCCACATCACCTCACTTGCATGTCATCCCAGTTGCCACACAGAAATTCGCGAGTTCCATCCCGGCCGCTTCGGTCGCATTTCGATTGAGGGCTAGACTCCCGTGTACTGTGCGAGGTCAGTGCACGTCAAAGAACACCCTGATGGTCCAATTTTCCCGAGTCCTTACGACGCTCCTCATAATCATATCTTGGTTTGCGCTTGCGAGACCCGCGGTATTATTATTATTTGGGCATCAACCATTTTACTGATGCTGGTATATGCTCGAGTATACAGGCTTCGATTCCCAGTCATGGGTGTCACATTTAGACATGTACACGTGCACGTTAAGGAACTTCCGGTGGTGAAATTTAATCGAGAGCACCCCATCACGGCATGCCTCATTATCATGTCGTGGTATTGGCATCTAAAAACGAAAAATACATTGCTTAAATACTCAATGTACGCATACAAACACAGCCAGTAAGAAAACAACCTATTTGAAAACAATTACGTTTTATTTAAATGAATAAATGCAACAGGTATTTCTGCGAGGATTTAGATAAGTGTAGCATAAACTATCTAAAATCAGAATTGTTGAGATTCAAGTATAAATTGTTGACGCCATTTCGTGTAAGTGTCATATCGTGTAAAATAAAATTTCTACGCCGCTGAAAAAAATCACACTTTTTACACACGTCTTGCATGAATTTCTTAAGAGGACTAGAATTAGCGACAATGAAAATTACTAATTATTGTACGGCATGAATGTGCTCAAAATCGCAGTTACTGGATTTGAAACTATTGCGATAGCTATTATATAGACACTGTCGACGGGTTTCTGCCGTCGCCGTCACTGTTGGCATCGCCATCATATCCCGTATAAAAGTCCACATTTATAACATGCGCCCGCGCATCGTATGTTCTAACGCGAGTACAAGCGCGCGAGCTGGGGCGACGAACGCGGCTGAAGCGGAGATCAAACGAACCTGCTCATCCCCGTCGCGGAAAGGGCGGTAGCGATAATATCACCCCGCTCGGGGAGGCCTTCCGTCGAAGCCGTGAGGAAACGCTCCGCCCGTTTTGAACGCGTATGAAATGACACGAGGGGGGAGGGGGGCTCATTAACGTGCTAGAGCAGCAACCTTGAACTTTGATTCGAAGGGCTCGGTCGCTAGCGCTGGCGCGCCGCGGTATCTTGGCAGCCATCAGCGGGCGGATCTTATACCCTTCTTCGTACTGCGCACTCAACGCGAAGAGACTGTGCAGAAAGAGCATCTCTCCCTCGAGCGGACGTATTCTCTTACACCAGCGTTTTACAGAGTTACGCGAGATCGGATCCAAAAGAGTTAGTTGCCAGCATCACTTGGTATAACATTACAATTTGTTGATATCGCATTCATTGCTTCACCCATGCGGTGAAACTGTGACTTCATTGTATGAACCGTCACAATCACTTCTTGCTTGATGATGAAGGCCTGGCAGTTAATATTCCAGAGTTGCCGTCCGTGCCCAATCTTCAGAAATCACACAACGAGTTCGTCAGATGTATCCTGACTTCTAATATCCGCGAGTGCAGAACGCCCTGGATACACAGCGCCTTCGATTTTCGTTCACTACCAAGTAGTGTTTAATGTCACGTTCAAAAATTTGGTGGAATTGGTGGTCCGAAAATGAGGTCTCATGCAGCAGTTTTCCCTGAGCAGCCATGTATTCCAAAAGCCTTTTATTGTGTTTTTGCGCGCGAGGCCTGCTTGACTGGCAAGCTATAAACGTAAAGATTTCTTATATTTATTTTACGATCACAACCATTGATCCTCACGCCTGCTTGGGCCACTGAGTGATCCTTTTCGCCAAAGCTCACTGTCTGCAATCCAAGTACCAAACCATTTTTGGAAGCTTGAAACAGGCTTTGTCAACCACGTTCTGACACTCTATGCTCGAAGCGCGAGCGGTTGTGGCGTCATAATTTAGGATGAGTAATTCATACCGAGGGAACAATAAATTAGCCAAAAAGTAGCCAAATAGATTTTTCTACCGACACCGGCTAAAAAAATGTAGCCATACCTGGCAACCCTGCTGCCACAGGCGCTGTATGAGCTAGTGCTCATAAGAAGCTTTACTGTTTTACTGCCTCCCTTTGTGGACTTTCCTGCTGGATATCTGACCGATACACTTAATCTACGGCGGGGGTGTCATACACGAGGCCCGCGGAACTTTCTCTGGCAGCCCACGGCCCGCCCATGACTTCATTCGCCCACTCACACACATATATATATATTCTAAGTATATCCATGAGCTACGTAGACGTAACTGGTCTAAAGCATTTTTTTCGTGATGCACCTCAAGTTGACAGCGTTCTTTGAAACGTTACTGTGGAACAAAAACTTTATTTCAGAATCAGCGCTCAGATTTTAGTCATTCTGTAGATCGCTACCGATATATCTTATGCATCATGACGTCAAATCTTCTCAAGAAAGAAATGACCCGTATATGAGATTTGGGAAAGACTTTCTTTCAAATGGCAACTTTAGCTAATATTTCTATCTATCTATCTATCTATCTATCTATCTATCTATCTATCTATCTATCTATCTATCTATCTATCTATCTATCTATCTATCTATCTATCTATCTATCTATCTATCTATCTATCTATCTATCTATCTATCTATCTATCTATCTATCTATTTCAGGGGTCTCAAACCTACCTCAGCTGGCGGGCCGCAGCCAGGAAATTTAGTCCCAGAAGGGGCCGGCAATGTCAACATGGTGGGAGCGGGGGGAGGGGTGTCGGCTGCGGGAGAGTTCGCAAAAAAAATGTCACCTAAGCTTCCTATGGGTCATTTGTGAAGAGTATTGGACGTCAGGTTTCGAAAAACAAATCGATACTGATTTCCACCCTGAATACACGCTTTCGTTCCGTGGTGGTGTTTCAGCTCTTAGTGACCGCATGGGGTACTTCGCTTACCCGAACATAGCGTTAATAACTTTAATAGGCGAGAACTTACACTCAGACAACTCTATTCCGTCTGAAGCCGCGGGCCGTGTGTTTGAGATCCCTGGTCTATATCTAGCCGCCTATAAATTTGTGGTCTCATCTGTTTGGTGCCTGCGTTGGAATGCGACTGCCGACAATTCGTACGAGATACGAAGCTACCCTTTCAGAGTGTGAAATTGTAGCCACTTATGTGGTAACCCTGAGTCCATGTACACTACTCGATTGACCCAATGGTGTTGGGGCTCATAATGCTTGGCTAGAGTATAACAATGAATGCGGCACTGATTGTTATGCCATCCGTATTTCAACATGATCTTCGCTCTAAGAACAAACAGGGTGGCGTACAGCTCCTTGACTGCTGTTGTCTGCCGGAACATTTGGTTTCAGACATTACGTTGTACACAGCAAGTGCTGACATTCGGAGCACATATACGATTGTTCCTCAGGTGGCCTACTACATCTGCCTGCACGTGCTTGTGGAGGCGCTGCGGCTGGACTACCAGCGCAGGCAGCAGCAAGGCGTCGCCGCGTCCAGAAACGCCGCCGAGTCCGTAGTGCGGACTTGCCTCCAGGTCACCCAGGCAAGTGTCTTCTCTTTGTCTCACCGGCCTTAGTGAACAAGCCCCGGACAAAATTTATATCATGCCAAGGTTTCATGCGAATGGCATTTTGGATCAACATTTCTTAGCTGGGCTGGTTCTTTCCCAGAAAACAAGATCGTCCGTTGAGTGGATGGGAGGTAGGTGGTGCGTGTGGAGTTGCAAATTAAAGCCGGGTGAATAGGCGGGCGATAGAGAGAAAGCGCATTTGTAAGCAGGTAAATTAACACAAATTTCGATGACTCAATTTTACTTTCCCATATTACAACACATGTGGAGGGTTTGTAGATAACACGTGCCGTAGGATTAGATTCACCTTCGAGTTGAACAAAACCTGAGTTGCCACCTTCCTTTTTAGAGATATTAGTCACTCCAGCAATCTTACAATTTGTTGTCATGTTACAATTTGTTGCGTGCTTCGCAGTGCCCATGCTTTGCGCGCCTTGGTGCGAACTTCCGGCATTATTTTCATTTTTAAATGTTAGCATTTCTCGCCCTATCCGATGTTTTTAATGAGAAGCTGTGGCGACAGAACCGCCACAATAGTTCGCTTATAAATGCGAATGCATTTCTTAGTCGGGCTATGTCAGGCATCCGGCGTTGGCGTTGTCCGGCGTTGTCCGCGGGGAGGAGGATAGGTTGAGGAGGTGTCCGCGCGCCGCAGGTGTTATCTCTCCGCTCTCACTCCCTCTCCCATAGGAACAGCTGCTGGCGCGCGCGCTTATCCTCGCCCCTAGCAACCGCAGCAGGTGGTGCGGGCGGAGTAGCGGAGAGTGAGTGGAGAGGAGGAGCGCGGTCTGGTGCGTGAGGGCGCTCGCATCGCGGGAGCTCAGCGGAGCTCCCGCGATTAAAAAAAATAAAAAATAATAAAAAATAAATTAAAAAAAACAGGCGCTGCGCCGTGCTCCCGACAGGGCTGCAGAAATTAGGCGCCTTTTCCTTCTTCGCACCACAACCACCAAATATAAATGGAGTGAAGCGCGCGCGAAATGCATTCGCATTTCCTCACGATTCCCTTCGGGGAGGTGGGGGCATTTTTTTCCATTAACCGCTTGCATTTCGCCTGCATTTCTTTCGGGTTCACGCGCGACGTTCGGCCGCTGTGAAGAGGAGGTCGTTGCCGGCGCAGCAACAAGCCGTGGTCACTGGGTGTCAGGTTAAACAGTCATTTTTAGTTGCACAGCTGTTTAAGCCGAGCATTGGTCCGTGATGGCTGAACAGATGTGATCATCATCACGATCCGATACGCGTTCTCTTCGTCCAGTTCTGCTATTGTTTCACTCCCAGAACTCGTGCGCCAATTTGTCTAACGTGTGTTGCAATAAATATCATTAACGAGAGATCGAGTACAGGGAGAGAGACAGAGAAAGAAAGGAATAGATAGAAACAGAAAAAAGAAAACTTCTTGGTGAAAAAATTTCTAGACGTGGCGCGCTTAGTTCCTGCGTACCCACGTGGGGACAGGGAGGGCGAGCCCCTCCGCCATAATGCCGGCCCTTTGGAGAGCCCGGATTTAGACCTCGTGATCCGAGCTGGTGATTGTCGTCCCTCATGTGTCCTCTATGCTGAGAGGCTCACCATCGCGAGGCGCGGTGCATTAGAAAAATAGAGTAAGCAAGCGATATAGAGATATAGAGAAAGAAATAAATGCAAATAAGTAAGCAAGCAATAAAAAGACTAAGAAAATAGTAAAAAGAGAGACAAAGAATGAGCGAAAGAAGGAACGTGAGACAAAAAAGCTCCACACTACTACTACTAGTGTGGAGTTGCTTCAATTTTTTTTCAGTTTATTGAGTCTTTTTATGCCGTATTGTTCACACACACACATACACACACACACACACACACACACACGCACACGCACACACACAGGCACGCACGCACGCAACGCACGCACGCACACACACACACACAAGCACACAAACACACACGCACGCACGCGCACACACACACACACACGCACACATACATACACACACAAACACACACAGGGGGGGGCCCAGCTACCTCAAGACAGAGTTTAAAAATATGGATGTTGCTGACTCTCGGCTGTAGTACGTCAGACTATTTTGTGTGTTCTTCTAAATTGCCTAAGGAATGTTTAATTACGCTCGAGCCGCCCTTCACCAGTTTCACAGTGCGGCATCTGTTTCGTCCACGACCGAGGCAGTTACGTCATCTATTTGTATCTTACTCATCGGAAGCTACCCGGCCATGCGACACGGATGCTCGTCTATCATCAAGCCCAGCCAGAGAACACCTCCGCTGTCAACTGGAACAGAGGACGCTCAAAGATGGACAAGAAAGCGGGCTGCTCTCTTTTTCTAAGTCATTTCCCAATCCAGCCTTGTTCGTGACTACGGCCTTCTTCCACTATATACCATTTAAACATCATTCTTATCCATGTAATATCGTCAATCGCTGTATCGTACATAGACGAATCAATTTCTTCTTTCTTCTCGGAACACATGCGCATGTCGATGATTCTGCAGTGTAACAAGGTGTCATATGGAGAGGCGTAGATAACTCTGTCAAACCGGTTCGCGAACTTTTAAAAAGTTTGATTACTCCATTCCGAAAATGAGTTGGAATGAAGTTCGTGCACGCTGAACCCAAACCGAGCCAGTATTATTTGCATATGGACACCTTGTTTAGCAGATACTACACAGCACGCAATGGACATACAGGAACTCGTTCATTGCTCTCTGTATTGGGCCAATTATGATTAGAAACGCGAAATTTGCACTTCATTATGAATGTTGGGGTTGCACTCCCCAAAACCGCGATATTATTCAGGGACTCCGTAGTGAAGAGCTTCGTACACTACGACCACCTGGTTTTTTTTAACGTGCACCTAAAGTGAAGTACACTGGCCTCGCGCATATTGGTCTCCACTGAAAATGCGGCCGCAGCGGCTGGGATTGGATCACGCGACCTTTTTCATTTCATTTCATTTCATATTTATCTCAGACAATTAGTATACATAGTTGCCTAGGCAATCGGCGTAAAGGCAAAGAAAGCCTCACAACGCGGAAATCCCCCTTGTACACGCATGAATAACTAGTTATACATAACAAAACAAATATGAATGTATACCATAGAATCAAACATTGCTATTTTTCCTGAAATCAAGCCATTAGATGTAAAAATATCTACATGACTATGATTAACACATAAATAATAAGGAGAACGATTTATACAGAATGGCTACGGAAAAAAAATCACAGCATATCCACGGGGTGAATGATGAAGAGTTGGGGCGAAGCTCGGGAAGCAATCATGGTTACACCGTGAAATCTTCAGTGGTTTTCGCCCAGCAGTAATCAAATGCGATAGTGTGTGTGAGATCCGCCTGGCGCCGCGCTCGCGTCGCGGCGGCCTCTCGAGCTCGCACATCGGGATCCTGCCGACGAGCACGAGGCCGCAGCTGCCTTTCGCACCCGGCGCTCCTCGTCCTCCATGGTCCGCCAAGCAGCACGATCCGGCAAGCGCACTCGTACGGCGACGATCCGGGGAATGAGAGATAGCGGGCGCTCGCCGCCCGGCGCAACCCCGCGCAGCCCGCGCAGCAGCCAATCGGAGAGCAGGTGCACCACCAACGCCATCTAGTGTACCTTCACCCAACTGCCATATTCTACGCATGTCTATGGGAACAGCGCCCTCTCGGAAACGAGACGAGAAATGGAGATGACGACACAGAATGCGTACAGCGCCATCTAGTATATCGTCACCCAACTGCAGTTTGCATGCATCTCTATGGGACAGCGCCCTCTATTGTACGATAAGGGAACACTACGGGGTACAGAGGATGGATCGACGATCGACAACCGACCAGGTCTCGCTATAAGGAGCTTCGCCCCTAAAAAAAAAAAAAAAAACACAGGCACGTGCAGCACATGCAAGTTACACAGGCTAGGAAGAGAAATCGAAAGACGCATGGAAATCTGTTTGAATTTTTAGAAAAAATGGGTGTATCATCTTTTTGAAGACATGAATGGACGAACTTTCGTCAATTGATGTCATCACGGTGGAGTGCTCGTTAAGGAAGTACAGAATTTCGTAAGTTAGTATTTGTATACCGTAGTTAGAACCAAGCGCGTCTTTCTTGAAGCTGTGTCGTAAATTATGGCTGTGGTCCCGCTCGAGAAACTTCCTTAAAAATTCAGTTTGGCTGGATTTAACTTCGCTATATACGATCATTGCTAATTTTTTATATCGGATATTATTAATGACTAGCAGTTCAGGCTTTTCGAAAAAATCGGGCAGTGTGTGAAACGAAGGGCAGGAGTTCAATAAATCGCCCAGCTCGTTTATGTAATAGATACAAGTAGCTGAGGTTAGTTTCTGTCGTTGTTCCCCATATAAGAACTGACAACTGGGCATTTTGGTATGACTTCGTACTACTGAAATGGCGCCACAAGGGAAGACGAATGCACAAGTTTCGTGTCCTCTTTTTCGTGTGCATTCGTCTTCCCTTGTGGCGCCGCTTCAGTAGTATGACCCCATATAAGAAGACAGTAATGGAGGTACGAATGTATTGTTGTCTTTTCTGTCTCTTTTAGCGATACTGGTAATAAGTGACGTAAGGTGCAGAGGCCAACTGCTCGAGAGATGTTTTTTCGTAAGTAAATTATAAGCACAGAGCAGTCTAAATGTTCTTGAAAGAAGACACCAAGGAATTTGTGAGTCGTAACGCGAACAATAGGCTGTCCCTTGAAAGCTAATATTTTTTTTGCTAGTGTGTGTCTAATTACGGGGTCTAGAAACAATGAACTTTGTTTGTTTAGCGTTCAGATTTAACCTGTTGGCCCAAAGCCAGGCAGATAGGTTTTGTAACCATAGATTCGCTTTCAACTTAAGGTTTTCAATATCTGGCACACAAAAGAATACATTTGTGTCGTCGGCGTACAAAATAATGTAATATGTTAAGGGTGTGTTTACTATGTCGTTTATGTATACAATAAATAAGAGTGGGCCAAAAATTTACCCTTGTGGCACTCCGCATGTAATTTCAGCAAATTCAGATTTCGCATTGCCAATGTTGGTGTATTGCACACGGTTTTCTAGGTAACTTTTTAGAATGTCTATAGCTATACCTCCAACACCGTATCTGGATAGTTTGAGCAGTAAAATTTCATGTTTAACGGAATCGAAGGCTTTTTTAAACTCAAGAACGAGCCCTACTGTGAATAACATTTTTTCTATATTGTCAACTATTTTATCTTTAATATCGATAATGTCATTTCCGTGGATATTTTCTTTTGGAAACCATACTGATTTTTAACCACAATGTTATTTTGCTGAAAAAAAAATGAGTAAGTCTGCAGTTTATTGTATCTTTTATAACCTTAGGAAACATAGGTAAAACAGCGATTGACCTGCAGTTACCATGATCGTTTTTATCTCCTCTTTTGAAAGTAACTATTACCCTTGCAATCTTCAGTTCGTTGGGAAACATTGCGGAGCTTAAAATAAGATTTCATATCCGCGATAAAGGTAAACAGATAGCGTGGGCGACTGCTTTAAGAGGCACTGCCTTTGTTTCGTCCACACCGTAGGCACTGTTGCTTTTTAATTTCTTTAACAATCCATTTATTTCTTGCGCTGTAGTAGGTACCTGCTGCCTGCTGTAGTAGGTGCCTGCTGCCGACTGCTGCGAGTCCCATAACCTCAAGACTACCGAGGCGGGTCGCACTTTACTCTAGACGTTATCCTTCACTTTCAGAGCTGAAATACAAAGTAGTTAAACATCTCGGAATATAAATAAATGATGCCACGGCGTTCTCCCTTTGGGCAGGCTTACTTTGTTAGCGGAAGCAGTGGGCCTTGAGTATCTCTCGTTATAATTTGGGATAGTAACGCGGAAGATTAGGTCGGCCAGGTACGGATAGAAGGAGGCGTTGGTCTGCGAAAGAAAAACTGTTCGCCTTATTTATCACGTCCCTCTTTCGGGGCGTGCTCACAGGCGGCCCTGTCCGACACATGGTCAGTGCTGCTGTCCACCGTGCTGGCCTCCGAGAGCACCGGCGAGGGTGCGGTCCATCGCGTGGCGGACCCGTTGGTACGGTCCGCTCGCCTGAATCCCATGGCGTGGATGGGTGACGCGATACGCAACAGGGCCCGCAAGATAGTGGCCACCGTCAGCGTGGCATTGTACCGACCACTGGCAGGGACGCCTTCGGAGCAGGCCGCGAGGGAGATGGAGCGCTTTGACGACGCGGCACCCACGAGCCACTTTCCAGGCAAGTTTGGCGCGCTTTGATCGCTGAGTGCAAGCATTATACACACTGCAATCTTCTTGACATATTAACGTGGATAGCCTTCATTCGCGCCAAGTATGTAGTCGGCTGTCTGAGGGAACGTTACTATACTAGTCAAGTGACGTTAATCTGAAGGAACACCTATTTAAATAGCCAGAACGCTGTTGGACTATGCAGTTGATAAGGACTCCTCACCGTAAAAAAAAAAACTGTACCGTCCATGCAGACGCGGACGCAAAAGAAATCAGCGTTCTTGTTGCTTCTGCTATTTAACAGCGGAGCTGTTTAAGTCCCGCACAGCGCTGACGTTACTGCACGTTGCCTAGCAACCGCTGGCATGGCTTCGCACCTTCTTCGCGAGCCCAGGCATGTCCATGGTGGACAGGACTCCGCAGAGCTTCTGCCAGCTCCACGCGACTGCGCATGCGTCGTGACGTCTCCACGGTGCACCTTGGCTTGCCTCCGCCCACCGACCTCGGCACTGCGTGCAACCGCTCTGTTCTGCCAGTCGTGACGAGGCGATTAGCCGAACTTCCCGGACTGCCCTTGACGGTGTCGGGGAAGACCACTTTCATTGGCCTTGCTCAACGTGAGGTTGCTGCAGAGCCAAGCCGCTTACGTTAACCGCGACAAACTGCTGCGGAAGGTCACGTTCATCAGCTTTCCCGAGACGTGGAACAGCAGCATGCAGATGGACGATTCATAACATTGACGTAACCTCGAAACGCCAGGAGCAGTTTGTATATTTAGTCGTGCGCCGTAAGTGCAAGCTACGCCCCTGATCTTTTTTCTTGCCGTTGCCGCACACTTTTCTATGATAAAGGGTTGATAACGGTGTGTATTGATATAAATCTAGATGACTTTTGATATGTCACGGTATGCGCCTAGCGCGAAACATCGACCGCTGACTTAAAATTTCGAGGACTTCTTTGGTTACGCAAGTGTGGGAACTAACTTGGTGTACCGCGCATAGGTCGGCAAGCTCACTCATATGTTGACTCACACTGACTCACTCAGACGGAGCCGTGCGTTTAGTCCAAGTGAGTCTGGGTGAGTAATATTTTGGTGAGTTTGAGTCCGGTTTAGAAAACTTTTAGTGAGTCTGAGTCCGAGTCAGTCCGGTTGAGTAAAATATTGGTGGGTGTGAGTCCGAGGGAGCCCTTAGCGTAACATATATTTTTTGTGTAAATCTGATTGAGCTCTACCTTTTATGCTGCCATCTAGTCCTATCTACTCACCTATCAGAATTACCATCAGCCTTATATCTGCTTACGTTTGTACTCAAGTCTGTTGACGAATATCTCAACGTGTGCGTGAGTGGGGGGCGGAGACGGGTGCGAAGACCTCCCCCCCACAAACGGGACATTCTTGAAGGAAAAATTGTAGCGCAAAGCAACACACGGACAGACAAAGAGCACGGCACTGGCGCTCTTGACCGCAATATCTCGTGTGAGTCTCATATTTCATAAAAACACCCTTACTGCACTGTAACCACTGATAACTTGTATTTGGAGCAATGAGATCAAAAGACGTATGGTAGAGCACCGATTATGTGAGATATTGGTGTTAAAAGCATGTACACTATGATAGGAAAAGTTCATTTGACGCCAGTGGGCAGGAGTCGACTCACTCAGGTTCACACAGACTAGGGTCAAGTCGTGAGTCTGAGTTTGAGTCTGAATGAGTCCGGTTGAGAAATATATTGGTGAGTTTGAGTCCGAGTGAGTACAGTTGAGAAAAACTTTAGTGAGTCTGAGTCAGTTCTGTTGAGGAAAATGTCGGTGAGTCTGAGTCCGAGTGAGCCTGTCAGAGCAAAATGTATTTTTTTATGTGAGTCTGAGTTCCAATTTTTTTCGCCGACCTATGATACCGCGCCTACTAAGCATTCGAAAGGGAAAGTTCACGATCGCCGAAGGACATGGCTGCGGAGATGTGGCTTCTCTAATTTCATGAAAATTCTTCACAGTAATACGTTCGAACCCGACTTATCGAACCCGGGTAAAATGAATTATTCTTTAGATCGAACTTTCTTCAATCACGACAGTGCTTTAACGTGAATGCATATGAATATGTCCGGCTATATCGAACGAAAATGGCCCAAACACTTCATACATCGAACATCGGGCAGAACGAAATCCCACAAGTTGGCTTTCTTCCATAACATGTCGGCGTTTCCTCTCGGGAAGGAGCTTCCCGGTATGCATTTGGGAAAGCGAGGGCTGTGATTAGGAAGGCGATGAGCGGAGCGTGTAGAAACCACCGCTGACCATCACGTACCCTCCCTCACGATTCTTCGTAATCACTGCGGTCGACCTGTCATGCGCGATCGCAGTTCACTACGCGAAAATACGACAGTCGATCTGAGACTATCTGCCGTGTTGGTATATGCCTGCAACACATACATTTATAAAGTAAAAACCAGTCTTCTGGGAGATGTCTTGTTTGCATCGATAACATATTTTCTGGCGATACCATATTCTTTTTTCCGCCCCTGCAGTCACCAACAGTCCCAACTGCACACTAATAAAAGTAAAGAAAACAGAAAAGAGATCATGTTTAAAAACGGCGCAAAAGAACACAAGACACAAACGAAGGATACACGAAGACAGGCGCCGGCCTGTCTTCGTGTATCCTTCGTTTGTGTATCGTGTTCTTTTGCGCCGTTTTTAATCATGAACACATACCAACTCACCCAACTGTCAGTATTGCAGAAAAGAGATCCCCGCGTATTGCCGTGAAGCCACCTTCCTTGCACTATCATGAAGCAATGCCTTGTAGCGAAGTTGCGCGCCGAAATTAGTCATCTTCTTGAAAAGATTTATATCGAGTTGCGCAATACAACGAGCTAATTTCGTTTTTTTTTTTGCGATTTAAATATATGCGGGTTTTACTGTAGCATTTTACCCACGCTTCCTGCGAGCTTTGGTGGCACGAGACAAAATGGCAACAAATATGTCCTTCAGTTGAATAGCTTCAATTGCAACCCAGGCTTTTTTTTTTCCCTAGGAGACCCGGTAAACGCGCTGTAAATACGCCACGGCAACGATTTAAGCGCATACTACCTAATATGCGACAGCTGCCAACATTAAGTATTTGCACTGCGGAGTGCTCGATATTCGCAAAGTTACGGGGAAATAGAGGTCCTGGTACTTAACCACACACTAGCCCGACCAATGCCTCCTAACTAAGTGTTGTTAAAGCCCAGAGCTAGCTGCTGCTATTAGGCGAGTCAAGTGGATTCTTTTGGAAACTTTACTAATCTTGTCTTAAATGTGACGATTGTGACCGGAATTCTCGATTGCCTTATCTTAGTAGCCTTTGCTCAAAGATTCAAACAGAGGTGCCATCCAGAATAGATATAAAATTCAACGTGTGCTTGCGAGCTGCATTGTCGGTGGTTTCAAAATGTCTGGCCGGAATTCTGTATTGATATCCTCCCCCACATAAATATTCCACCCTGCATATTACATTACTGTCCCCCGAGGTTATCAATGTAAGAAATTGTCGTTTGCCATGTTTATTCAAATCATCGTTTGCAAATGCACTATGCAGAGACCCGTCTCTCTCCCTCAATAAATTATGGTTTTTTTTTTCAGTGAATGAATCTTTTCCTCTTATTCCCGGTTTGTGAGTGCTGCTACTGTTATCTGGTGGCAGTCTAATAAATGGAAATATTTACGCTACATGCAGGTAACATACCTCCTTGTGCTCAGCAGCATCGCACAATAAAGTCATCACCTTCGGCGAGCCTGCTACCACGACCGTGTAGGATAAAACAGTAAAAAAGAGGGAAAACGCTCTCCGGACAGTTAGGAGATACTGTTCGTAATCATCGAATTTGGTGAAGGGCTAGACCTTCTCGTTTTCCAATCTGGAGCTCGCCGAATCACGTGGGTTTCTAACGCTCCTGCTTTCGCCATGATATGTCAGTGTAAAGTATGTCTCATAGCGCTGTGGTTTCCGCGACCTATATTACGTTTATCTCTGGCGCTTCGGACTGTACAACCGTCGCCAGTTCCGTCAAGCCGACGAGTGCCGAAGATTTTTATAATGCATGGCGCACTGACGACAACCACCCCATGTGTTATGCCTGCGCTTTTGCAGAGCAGAACTCGTGGCACGTTTCTGCTGCCACCGCCTTCACGTCGATGATCTCCATATGATCGTCGACCATTTAACGGCACAGCAGGGCTACAAGAATGGTCACGCGAGCGCCTTCCCTCGTTTAGCCGTCGATCACCCCAAAGTCGTTCCTTTTGATCTATGCACCGTCGACCTTACCCTTCAGTGGCGGAAAAATAGATGCCTTAATTCCACAAGCACAAAGTTCGTTGAAGTCGAAAGAACCAAGTGGTTTTCATCGCTAGACTTACGGCGTGGGTATTTATAGGTACCCGTGGCACCACCAGATCGTCTGAAGACTGCTTTCGTAACACGCAATGGTCTATACGAATTTAGTTTTACGCCCTTCGGTATTTGTAATGCGCCTGAAAGATTCCTAAGAACGATAGATTGCGTCGTGCGTGGGTTAAAATGGAAGATAGGTCTGATACTTGACTGATGTCGCGGTTTTCTCCCCTGATAAGAACCTTCGTCGTCTGTACGAAGTCTTGAGCTGTGTCATGCGCCCACGCCTTCAGCTCAACATCAAGAAGTGCCGACTTCGCAAGCCTAGATCATATCAGTTGAGAGTAGCGCTGTGTCCTGTCTTCTTTCTTGTAGTGTCGTTTTGAGCTAAAAAAAGCATTATGGAAGCAGTTGTTACACAGCGCACATGTCGTCGTATGTGTTCCTTCTTCGTTCCGTGCTTTACGTTCGCGCTTTACCAACCGTCAGGATTAACCAACTCGCCCAGCAAGCTTCAATCCTTGAAAATCACCACTCGTTGTGCAATTCACATGTTTTGACGCTTGGCGTGATTCTACGCTTAATCCGCGCAATATTACATGAGTTAAGTAGATTCCTTCCACTATATGACATTCATATTAGCATATTTTTTTTTCAAAGTTTTAACCAATAGCGTCGTTCCGTGGTAGAACATTTGCTTTCAATGCAAACGGCCTGGGTTCGTTGGCCAATCGAACCAGAAATTTTTATTATACCATTCATTTGCATCTTTCTCTATTTTTTGCTAACGAACAAGATGATTTTTCGCTGACAACCAACGCCACCGACGCCGTCGCCGGGCACCAGAATTTCTGCGGAGCGTGCTCTTAACCCTTTCGCGTTAATATCATGTCATAAAATGTGACAGCCTACAGCATTCCCGTATAAACAACTGTACTGAGGCCAATAATTGAAGTGTATTACCGAGTTTTCGTTAGTTGCTCTTTTCACTTTATCTGCGGCGAAGTATTTTCACATTGACGTGAATTCATGTGCAAAAACGACAGGAGCCCGACTGTCATAGGATTTTAATAAATAAATCTATATCGTTTAAAAAAATGGGTGTCATTGCACAGTGGAAGTGCGCGACAAGGAAGCTGACGGGCGCACTCCCGTCCCTGCCTTCGCCGGCGTTCCTCCTATACGCGCTCCTCTTCGGGCGTTCTGACAATGTGCGGTCGACCCATACTTGCCGCCCATGACCACGCCAACGCAGCACCCACACTCGACTGACGGGGCGAAACGTGTACGAAAGGCGTACCGCCCCATTGAAGCTTTCCGCACCTCACGTCACGTGGCAGTGTCTCCCCGACGGGCCCACGTTTGACCGATCGACCATCTCAATGGATGACGTCATCATGTGATGTCATGTAGTGAAGGCATGACGGCGTCACATGAAGAAGCCATTACCTGACATCAGCACTCGCTCTCAGGAGGTCACGAGGGTTCTTTCTCATTTCGCGGGTGGACGGACGCTGCATATATGTCATTTACAGTTCCCCTTAACAAAGAAAGAAAAGAAGACCCTTTGAATCATTAGAGTATTGGAGTAGAAATGTCCTTCATTTATGCGTACGATCTGACGCGCCTAGCCGTTCACTTTTTCACCATTAAAGATAATCATTTTGATCATTAAAATGGCACTTTCTCTGTGCTAACACTGATCCTTAGGAATCTTGCTTCAGTTCTGCACATATTCACGAGTGCCTTTAGATGTGTTGCGCTGTCCGTTTGTAGAATATCTCTGCCGTTCACATTCTCCAGTTCCATGGCCCTCTGTTACTCCCCCTTTGCCCATCTCGAATGTTAGTGGAATAAAAAAAACCTAACGCTCTGCTTTTCAGTCACCTCTTTACTTTCCTTAGAGGGATCCTGAAAGGGTTTTTGAAATTTTGTCAGCGTTTAGGCTACATCATCATCAAATGATTCGCAGCACAAATTAAGCGACGCCTCTTGTACATGGGCAGCTACGCGCAATCATACAGGGTTTTTCAAGAAATATCTCTGAGAATAATCAACAATAAGGAAATTGGATTATTTGCTCTTCACCTTGTTATGACATTTTCTGTGCTGGTAGACATCTTAAGATGACTAGACACACCAATTACGAAACGAATAAATAAAATAAATTAACTGCTTCATTAGTGGAGACAGGAGGTTGGCTCTAATGGAAGAATTGCTGTCCTTCCTGCAAAATTTCCATTGCCACTTTGAGATTTTGAGAAAGCGGCCTCGGCTAACTACCGCGGAGCAGTGAATTTCCACGAAATTCACCAGATAAACCGAAACCGAGCTCCGATGAATGCAACTAGAATACGGCCACAATGGCGTCAATGCTCACGAATGTGATTGTAGTGCTGTTAGTTATTCTGCATCTGATAACGTATGTGCGCCATAAGTGCATTGATGGCAAGCGCAACCCACACAACCACGAAGCGGAGTCAATCGATGGTTGGTACTACGACGCTCGCTCATTCTAGACGTCTCCCGTATGGCATTTGACTATGCAAGTTGCGTTCTTCCGAGTTTAGGTTTCGGTTTCCCCCGTCAAATTTGTCAGATTTCATATCGCTAATCATTGCCAGCGGCAGGTTTTGTGAAATATGAAAGCGGCAACAAGCTCTTCACAGGAAGGGCTGCAACTTGAAACGGCGTAAACTGAAGTTATTTAACTTGAATTCTTTATTTCCTGTCGTAATTGATGCCTGCACTCCGCACTAGATGCCTGCCGCCACAGGAACAGAATTGTGAAGGAAATTATGAAAAATATCTCAACTTTCTTATTTCTGCGGACTTTCGGAAACACTTCTTGAAATACCTCTATCTATACCCTCCTTCTCTCCACTACCTTGACTATGGATTTTACCTAATACGCAGCCGTCGCTGGCAACTGCAGCGCACAGGACCGGTTGAGGTCCATCAGGTGTGCCAGATCCTACGAATGCGCAGTCGACGTCGTCACGTCGTGTTCGTAGAATGACAGCCGACTTTCGCGCTTTATCCAATGCGTACCCAGAGCTGATGCGCCGGTGGCGCTAATCGAAGTTGGACTATTCGCGTTGCGACGAGGTATGCATGCCCTGTTACAGGTGTGTTCTGGTCTCTGAGAATCTCTCGGCGAGCGGAGTCGCTGCAGATGCCTCCTTCGGAGGGCGAGTTGGCAGCCACCCGCCACTTCCTGGACGCTGGCGTCGAGTACGATGCTCCAGGGAACGCGCTGCTTCTGCCAGTCGCCGTGCTGATGAGTCCAGTGCTCTACCCGGAAGACGTGCCAGTCGAGATGGTCATGAGCACGCTCGGCCCGCTGATGGCCGAGGAACTCCACCGGGCTCTGCTGCCGCCTCCCGATGACACGGACCTTTGGACGAGCGAAACGAGGCACGCCATTGACCGGTTAGTAATGAATCCGGTGAAACGCTCAGAGTACAACCAATTTCTTCTGTTATATTGTTGCGTGGTTTTCAATGACGGAAATAGTGCACGGTGGGGCATATCATAAAAAGGCGTCTGGGATGGAACTGCAGACTGGCAGGCGTCGGGAGAGCAATATCGGTGTTCCGGGCCTGTAGAGAAAACAAAAGTGTATATGAGGTGTACGCAGAGCGAAGAACGACACAGAAATTATAGCGCTAAAGAAAGAATGATCAAATTGACTGTTATTCGCCACTTAAATTTTTCGTCCTTGCTGTAATAAAAAGTGGTACATGCGCATGCAATGTTGCCTACTATGCGCGACACGTCACAGGCATCAATCGTCAGAAAAAAAAATGTTGCAGTGGCTTAGCTCGGCTATGCCAGGATATACGCAGCGTTAGCAAAGGTTCAGCTGATTATTCTTAGCTTTCCTGATTGTCTAGGATTAGCTTGATTATCATGCTTACTGCTGCTCCATGACGCACACACGGTATACGTATTATGTGGCACATGCATATTTATTTTCGCTCAAAGATTTTTGCTCAGCGTGTTACAAAGACGGCTCGGTGATCAGTGAAGTAACACGCTGCCGTCTCTATGACCCCAACACAGTATTTGGAATTGTCTGTCTGTCTCTGATAGACAAGATCAATGGTGCTTCCCCGTTGGGTCGTCTGTGCAGTTGGAAGACTGGCTAAGTCGAGGTTAAACGTGTCCTTCAAAGGAACACAAGGAGAGTCTGGAGCACGATTGAAGTCACCAGCCACCACACACAGTTCACATGCCGCACGACCAGGTATAGACGTATCCACTACGTGTATAGTGTCTATAACCGAATTGTTCGGTGACATACCTACGCTCAACCGCTAATTGCCAGGTAACTACTTCGGGATTCGATGAGTCAAGCTTCTCCGCTCTTCCGCGTCGTTGAGCAGCATTTGCGCTCTCCTCCATGGAGAGCGCAAATGCTGCTGGCAAACGCCAGTCAGGTGCGCAGCGGCTTCAGCGCAGTGTCAGACGGCGACTGCACAGCGAAGGCGAATAGCGAATAGCTGCGTGCGCGCCGGCGCCAGTGCGCCTACCACGGCTACGACGTCACTCCTCTGGAATGCGCAGACCGGCGGCGGTGAGCCGCGCGCGGCGGCGGCGGAGTGCGCGGGAGGTGCCGGCTCCGATGCGCCAGCTGTGTGACATCACTGATCCTCGCTCCTGCGCAGCACGGCTCTTGATGAGCCGCGCGAAACGGGCTTGGCTAGGCCAGTGTAGCTAACGCTACAAAATGAATTGGCGTTCGCACATGAGAAGTCTGCATAAAGCGTATGGCTAATACACACCTACACCACCGCCCTACTTCACGAGAAACTCCGAGGCTCTCTTATACAATGCGCCTAAGAAGAATCAAAGGCTAAAGCCATCTTCTTCTTTTACTCCTCAGTCGGTGTATCAATCGTACCCACTCCCCTCCAAAGGCTCTCTGGATCAACGTGGTCTTGTAATGCCTCCACGATGAGAGGCGTTGCAAGCTTTCAGCAGACTTGCCTGGTTTTGCACTGCCTCCGTGATCGGCCCACCTTTTACTAAGCGACGATATCATGTGATGACATCATCATGTGACGTCGCGTTATATGACATCATGGTGACATCCATAACTTTCGCGATCTGTTGTCATGATGCCGTCATAAGGTGATGTTATGACGTGATGATATTTTTTCACCAATCGTGTTCACGCTGACGCTGTGACACGCCGACGGTCAATACGCCTTTTAGATGTGAAGCATCTTATGGCGAAGTTTAATCCGGTGGTGGTGGTGGTGGTGGTGGTGGTGGTGGTGGTGGTGGTGGTGGTGGTGGTGGTGGTGGTGGTGGTGGTGGTGGTGGTGTGCCGCGTGCCCACCCTTACTGCGCATGCGCAAACAGTTAAAGAAAAAATAAAAATAAAAAACCTCCTCTCCCCCTCTCTCTCCTCTAGGCATCCCTCCCCACGGCAACCACACCCTCACTGCGCATGCGCCTTCCCTCTCTCCCCTCTTACACTCCCCCCCCCTCTCTCCATCCCAGCCCGCGGCGTCTAACTCCCCCTGCGCATGCGCGTCCCCCCCTCTCTCTCCTCTCCTACGCTCCCCCCTCTCTCCTCTACGCATCCCTGCCCACGGCGTTCACACTCCCACTGCGCATGCGTGTCACCCCCTCCCTCTCCTCTCCTCCGCTTGCCCCTCTCTCGCCTCGCGACGCCGACGCAGGCAGCGTCTGCTAGCGAGTTTCTTGGTTGAAAAAACCGACTGCTCGCGCTGCACAACCGTTCACTGGCCATCCCGTATATATGGCAATGGATCTTGACCTCCAAGGTGGTGCCGGTGGAAGATTTCTCCTGTGCGTTGTTGAACAATAAAAATTCGCAGCGTGCGCGTTAACTAAAAGCGCAGTGCGGGTCTCTGTGTTCAGTCGGAGTCTTCTGTCTCTCATTGCCCATTAGCAGCGATTGGCATGTTCCAGTAGGAAACACTGCTCAATCACTGCCTGCTTTGCGCCTCCCCAGTTTTTCTCTCCTGCGCAACGCTGCGATGATGCCAGCGTCAACGCCGCCGCCAGTGTAAGCGTTAGCGCCCGCTGCTTCACATCTACACATGGTTCCCTTTAGCGGGAGATGGTGTAATTTTTTCATGATGGCACGGCGCATGCACCCTTCCCGTAGCAGGAAAAATGCCAAGCGCCTCTCGAACTCATAGGCTTTTGCTCTGCCCATACCTGTTGTCCCTGCCACTATAAAAACCCTAGCGAAACAGCAGAAAGAAGGAAGCACAGGAAAAATGAACAAGGCCGATTTTCATATTTGATGAGGCATCTAGCACTTTCGCTTAAAGATCCAGTTGCACTGTTTTAAAAGAATTTCGTTTTCAAGCAGAAATCATCCACCGTCATGCCTACAGCAGTTTCTGTTGTCTTTCCACCAGTGCGTTTGCTGTTTGCCGTCGGGCATTGAAAAAAAAAAAACGAAATATCGAAGAGCTGTGTCGCGGTTGATTGCACGCACAAAAAAAACATGGCTGATTCCTTCAATATAAGAATAGGTATAACATGAAAGTGAAACGTCTCTTCACAGAAGTAGTTGACTGCTTTTGCACACCAATATATGAGAGCTCCTACAATGTCCCTTGGTGTTTGAAACAGCTATAGCACTGTTTGACGACGTGGAAGCAAGAACGTTGTCGCCTAGTGGCACATCTCATCCTGACCACTAACGCCCATGATCATGATTTAACATTTGTTGTAAGCTCAAGTTGTTAACGTATACCTGGACACAGCATATGGAGAATCCCGTGCGATGGTGACACCAACAAGCACATAAACACTGATATTCGATATGCACTTTTAAAAACATCGTCATATGAGAGAAACGGCAAGCTGTGTTCTTCCCAGTAATAGGGAAACCTGCTCCAGTGGTTATGCATACACTACCCCATTGCGCTTCAGCATCGCGAGAGGGAAAGGTTCGTTGCTTGAGCCGTGAACGCGCACAGGCGTTCCGCTTCTCACAGGCGTGCATCTCGTTCCACCAAGGCAGAGCATTCGCCCGTCGACGTCGTTGCCTTTCTCCGATGTTTGTTTCAGGAGGGTACGCATTTAAGCTGGTTGGTTCATGATTTCCAGAAGAAAACAGCGCTACAAACGGAACGAAGAAAGGACACAAAAGCATGGCGCTGACTAACAACCAAATGTGTTTTATTCTACCAGTCCGCATATATATATATATATATATATATATATATATATATATATATATATATATATATATATATATATATATATATATATATATATATATATATATATATATATATATATATATATACTCCACCACAATCACAAGAAAAACAGAAAAACAAAAAAAAGCAAAAACAAACGATGATCAGCCTGCGCAGAGGCAATAAAAATACTCAATCGGACAGAAATGTTATCTCCTTCGGAAGGAGGGAAATCGACGTTAGGCTAGCACATGCCTTGCCGCCGTTATAGATCTGATACGCTTCTTCAGAAATGAGACGCGCGCGTTCATTATAGTATTTTGACAGGAAAATCGAATCTATAAAGATGGCTGACAACCGCAATCATTACAATGAATAGACAGTTGGCTATCTCTAGGTTCTTTACGGACCTTGTTCGCGTGCTCGCGCATGCTGTCATTAGCGCACCGGCCCGTTTGAGCAACATAATAACGCCCGCAAAAAAGACGAATTCTATACACCACAGCATCGCAACATTCAACAACATCTTTCCGTCTTGGTCTCTCAATTTACTCGCTGACACAGGCTACCAAGTTTATTTCTGGCAGAAAACAACAACCTGACGCCTGCCCTGCTGACCTCTTTCTTAAGATTATGTGCCACATTGTGCACATAAGTTATGAGCGCTACTGATTGCTGCGGGTGTGTCACCGATGAACAGCTGTTGAGCGCTTGTTCTTAAAGTCAATTGAGTATTTTTTATTGCCTGTGTGCAGGCTGATCATCTTTTAGATGCGAAGCATCTTATGGCGAAGTTCAATCCGGTGGTAGTGTGCGTCCTGACCACCCTTACTGCGCATGCGCAAACCCTCTCCACGCACCTCCTTTCCTACGCTCCCCCCTCTCTCTCCTCTAGGCATCTCTCCCGCGGCGTTTACACACCCATTGCGCATGTGCGTCCCCACCCCCTCTCTCTCCTACGCTCCCCCCCTCTCCTCTAGGCATTCCTGCCCGCGGCGGCCACACCCCCACTGCGCATGCGCGTCCCCTCCCCCCTCTCTCTCCTCTCCTGCGCTCCCCCCTCTCTCCTCTAGGCATTCCTCCCGCGGCGTTAACACCTCCATTGCGCATGCGCATCCCCTCCTCCCTCTCTCCTCTCCTACGCTCCAGCCCCCTCTCTCGCCTCGCAACGCCGCGTGCGCCCTCGAATATTTATTTCATGAAGCCCTTTCATAGTGTCCTGAGGTAGTCTTAAAATTTCTTTGGAGTTTAATTAATGGGGGCAGCGTTCCTTCGGGGCAGACGGCCACGAGCTCCCGTAAGATGTAACATGTTCTTTTACGCAGCCGCGAAAGAACGACTTCGGCCACGCCTTTTCAAACTGTGTGCAGCGGCGATGACAATTGCCACAAGTGCCTTGTAGAGAGCTGTTCCCGCTACAATACTCTGTAAGTGGTTTCCATGCCTGTCACATCCCACAAACAACAAATTAAACTTCACACTTGAAATTTGTCGAGTGCGTTTCCGAGTGGTATGCCTTTTAGGTCACGAGTTGAGCTCACGGGGGTGCCACAACCCTCGGCTATAGAGAACCTGTAAGGTATGTGAGAGCCCTGTTCAGTGCCTTAGCGTAGTCGTATAATTGGAAGACCACATTGAGCGATACTGACCGTGGTAGAAGGCTACCGTCAGCTATGCTTAGTGCGCTGCAGGGCAATTGTCATTGATTTTAAATGCACCAGAATGCTACACTTAGATTATTCTAATTATGATAGAAGGCTGCATATAAAAAAATCCGAACGACATTCAGGCACATTAACCGTGCCTGAAGGCTGCACTTGAAGATACCTGGGTGACATGCACGAATCCAAAGGACACATAAGAGTGCTTTCAAGGAATTTTTTGACCGGAGTACATAGAGCAAAGTGTCAATTGGCTTTCTGATGCAGGTTCGAGCAGTGCCTGCGGTCCTTGTGGTTGAGCAAGACGAACGAGACATTGACGCCATCGCCAGCTGTGGAAGGGAGCCGAGGCGTAGGGCTACTGGGTGCGTATGCCACTGGCGAGCTGCTGTTCTGGGTGCAAGGCGCGCGGATGGCTTTCGCGGGCCTCCAGGAAGCGCTGAGCGGCTTCCAGCGAGCCACCAACTGGCCCAGCTACTGGCGTCGGGCCCAGAAAACCTTCTTCCGCCGCTTCTGCCTCATGCGCTGCTCGGACGAGCAAGCCAAGTTCGCGAATTCGCTGTCTACTGCCGCTCGCCAACATGGTCGAGTTCGCGCAGGCCTTCGAATGCCCGACCACCGCACCCAAAGGCGACGAGGGCGGCAGCTTCTGCTCGCTCCAATAGCTTCGTTGATTAATTTTGACTTTCTTGGCATGTGAACGAATGTTCGCGTATAGCTTTTTTGTATTACAAGTACATGTGTTTAATTGTGAACTCTTGTTTCCGTTATTCTCAATCCCTGCTTGTCCTCACCATTGTTCAACGTGTTATAACAGCTCGTCTGATTAGCCTGTTTATTTCCAGCTTCACAGCTAAAACATATGCTGTTTCATTATATTATAATTTTATCCCTTTGATTTCTATTTGGGTATACTTACCTATATCTATGTGAAATGTAGCCATTTGAAAGAAAGACGGTCTTGACCATGTGCATCATCAGATATCTAGCGATTAAAACACTCGCACACATTTTCCTGTCAATGTTACATGGTTATCTTGTCGCGCTGCGGTGACAGTATTATTCTTCTGATACCAGAAGCATCAACCAATGTAATAGATACAATTAAAATTCGATCTAACAAACCCGAATTCTACCAAGTTCCCGATATAACGAAGAAAATTCAATTTACCGGCAAGAACCCATAGGGTTTAATGCTTTCCTCAACCAGAACTGAGGAAGTGTCTTGGCCACCAAATACGATTCGACAAACTTTTTACTGAAATGACTGAGTAAAAAAAGCGGTGATTTTCTTGTTTTGTCAGAGACGGTTTTTTTTTTATGAGCGCGCGCCCCTAAGGCTATCGGGTTAAAACAACCTAACTATATTCACGTGGCTGCATGCCGCGTCCAGGGCACAGAACAAGAGACAAGGCAGTCGGCAGGGCTTCTGCGAACCGCGTAGTGATACCGATGGCGGTGGTTGATTTCATTACTTTGTGGCACTGATCGTTTCCTGCAGCGCAGCTTTTTCGCTCGCCCTGTTCGCAGAATCATTTTATTCGTCCTCCGTGTCTTTGCACAACGGCAGCCTGTCATAGCTTCCCGGGCCCATCTGTCTGGCCAGCATAACGCGCACCTGGTGTCCTCTGTGTGCGGACGACAGGGAAGGCTCCGTGTTCGGGCCACCCTCTCGGACTTCTAACACGCACAGGCGTGGTTTAGTGGCAAAAAGAATTTATGAGCTATTCACCGTTGAAACTTGATTCAACGAAGCAATGTCCACGCTCAAATAGTTTCGTTAAATCGGGAATTAGCGTAAGTTCGAGAAGGGAAATTTTCGGTCCTTCAAAATGAAAATTTATAACCTAGTGACCAAGGGTGGCCTATTTTTATAAATTACAAAAATACTAGTCACCCTCGCTAATCAAATTGTAACCGACGGTGGCCTACTCCTAGGGGACACCCATTGCGGGGAAATGCAGGCTATCATGGTCTATCACAGGCTACCGATACGCGATGACGTGTAGTATGTATGCAGTGATTGTGCAAGCAGGCCAAGCCAGAAAGATGCAAAGGAAATGATGAGGGCTATTTGTAGCATAAACAATGAAATGACCGAAAAACTACCATCGCCGCTAGTACCATCCAGTACGAAATAGCGCTATAGCGACCTGCCTATTCCACTGTTTCTTGCGTGGGCCGTGGGGTGCAGCCTCGTCAAAATAAAGCTATGGCCGTAATTAGAGCACCTAGATGTTTTAGCGCGCGCCAGCGTAGACCAGAATCTAAAAAAAAAACCACCTCGGTCAAGTTTAGAAGGAAATCACAGCGTTTTCACTAGGTTACTGCAGGATAAACTTCATTCCATTG
>JALIZH010024359.1:0-19666 GCA_030522465.1 Rhipicephalus appendiculatus
TAATGATAAACCGCAGATTGTAATCGGGAATTGTGTATCCTTTCACGTATAGGTGATAAAGGACTCGTTACCCTAACTAAGAAAGTGAAAAGGTAAGTTTTTATTGTTCAGATTTAGCCTACAAAGCACACAGTGGTAACACCCCGCAGTGTCACGTCACATATTTTAAATAACTTTGGCGTTGTAAGGTGGGGAGATGTGTACAATACACGAAGAGCGCAATTTCATAAACGCGCAAATATATTACAAAAAGAACAAGCCGAGATCACATGCAAGCAAATATAGCTCAAGGAACTGAGGAGGAAAAAAATCAGACACCATGATCTGAAAGAATTAACAACAATATACATTACAAGAGATATAGAAAGATAACAGTACCACCACTGGATAATCATTTGCGTCTTTCTAGATGTGGAACGGAAATGGTCCTCATAACTCTCTCAGTTCATTTGAAATACGTGGCGCAAGGTTACTACTGAGAAGGGACAGGAAGGGACAGAAAGAACGCTTCTTGTCTCTTCTCGGTAGTAACCTTGCGCCACGTATTTCAAATAACGATGCACCAACTGGCCCAACATAACTTACTGTTAAGCTCTCAGTTGAATGTCTCGTGATTGTGCATTTTCTGCGACATGGGCTCTTTGACACTTTTACGCTGAACTTTAAGTAGCAACCGGATGTAGAGATATGGGCTAGTATGCTGAACATTTAACTACTAAAAAAAAAGCGGTTAAGGGCGTTTGATCGATCATTGCATGAAGACAAAGGTAAGTAGGTACAGCTAGAAGTGCACAATTGCCGTAGTGAAAGTGAACTAACGTTCAGCTTCAAGTCGACATATGACAATGAAAATCAGTATAATTGAGCAAAGATGACTGGGGAGGCAAGGAAAGTTGTGGCTAATGTTCTGAGAACTTCACGCGTATACGTCGTCTCGTACCGCAGTCGCTCACAGACAGCCGAAAGGATAAGGCTTGGGTTAGGTAATTGTTAATGAAGAGGGCAGTGCTGACCGAAGGTGACCTCGAAGGGTAGCAGCACGACGAGCGTGAGCCAGTTGAAGAGGCCGTGCGCAGTGGCCACGGCGAACGCTCTGCGCAGCTCGTCGCGTCGTGTCACCTGAGAGAGCGCGGCCGACGCTGCTCGTCACAGAGCTGCCCAGGTTGGCGCCCATCACGATCGGTATGGCCTGCTTCACGCTCAACACTGCGACAGTGAGATCAGCGGTTATATGGGACGTGCACACGGTACTGCGACCTCACTACCGCTGAGGAACAGCATATCTTAGAAGTATAGCCGCGTCCACGTCTAGGTATAGCGCTCGAGCAGGCGGCCTTGCTCTGCGGTAGTGGTGGGCTCTGACTTGGTGTGCCCAGGAGCATGTGCGGCCTAATAGACATGCTGACCTGCTTTGCACGAGTGACAGCGTTGAATGGTGCGCTTGTTTAACTGAAGGTGCACGCTCCCTTAAGGGCGCTTTCGGCATCTAGATTCCAAAAGATGACGCGTTACAGTGAAAACACATGCCTTCACCTTTCAACGCTGTCACTCGTGCAAAGCAGGTCAGCATGACTATTAGGCCACGCATGATCCTGGGCACACCACGTCAGAGCCCGCAACCGTAGCAGAGCAAGGCCGCCTGCTCGCGCGCTATGCATAGACGTGGGCGCGGCTGTACTTCTGGAGAGGCTACTTGGTAAAACATCTCTAAAGGACAGGCGCAAATTTAGACACTAAGAAGTGAGACAACAAGACGAGTGCCACTTACACAGGCCAACAAATCAGTCGGTAGTAGCGCTCGTCTGGTTGTCTCACTTCGTAGAGTCTAAATTAGCGCTTTTCCTTTCAGGAACACCATAACCTAACGCTGCAAGCAGCTTGACTTCATCTCACATCCGTGTACTATCGGTGTCAAATGAAACCCGAACAGCAGCGAGTATTAGCGATGGTATAGTTCGCGCCCTCCAGTCATCACTGTGGACATGCGCAGTGCTTGCCAAACCGGAGTGCTGAACACCAGTTCATGGTGATGATTGGACGGCGCTCACTATAGCATTTCTAATGCTTGCTGCTGTTCGGGTTTCACTAGACGCCGATAGTACACACACGACGTCGGTGCACGTTAAAGAGACACTAAAACGAAAAACATCTGTACCCGTGCTATCAATTACCCCTTTCAGAACACCAAACCCCGCGAGGAGATACTAGTAGGCGAGGAAATGAGCAAAAAGAAATTGCAGGAGGCGACACCACCTTCCTATTCCCGCACCAGCTTGCTGTGACGTCATATATATTGGAGTTATTGGGGCGTACATATTTCTCAATTGGTAAAAATTAAGTACACTGTCCCCTGAGCTAGCAAGAAATTTAAGGCTCACATTCGTGCGCAAAGACCTCGGCGCTAAGTTAAGAATGAAAACTTGACGTTATTATGAATAAACCTATGATGGAGAAATTAACGACACTAGAGTCCTCAAACAATAATTTATCAGTCTAAATTATTTCATAGCCTTCAGCGTCCCCGTTTGATCGAAGTTGTCCCGGAGCCCTCCACACGGCGGCGGTCATTGGCCGAGCGCATTGGGACGTTAAACCTGATAAAGCAACTCTAATCAGATGAATGCGTTCTATTCGAGATTCCAACTGAGCGCTCGCCACTTAGCGGCCGCGCCTGAAAACGGCGCTAACAGGGTCAACCTTGAAAGGAGATATGTTATCACGTTGCGCGCGCTGAGAAGCGGCCGCATAGTTCCTTTATTTTCGCCATGCCGCACTCGCGAGCCCGAAAAAGAACAAAGTGATCTCCAAAGACCATTGCTGTGTGCCGCAATGCGCGGCATCGCTGTGGAAAGGTGGCAGCGTATCCTTCTATCACCTCCCGGATGCAGACGACGCACGACGGAGAACGGCGTATATCAGAAACTTCACACCCAGCAATTCGGGACATCGCTTTTAGTTCACCGTTTTTCACACCACGTGGCGTACAGACCTTAAAGATTCAAAATTGGCGCGATGACGCCGACAGCGTAGCGCCCACAAAGACACACGGCAATGTCTTCTTTCACCACCGCGCGCGAACCGGCAATCGCCGACTGATAACGATAACGCATACGACGAGTGCTCGACAGTGAATCGGCAGTTTTGTATCAAAGTGGTTCGTTCCTTCATCGAGACGACGAATCTGGAAAGTGCGACCTGCCCTTCCTCTCGTCTCTGGCCCCTTCAATATTTTTCGTCCGATCGTACTGCCGCTGGCCTCCCCTGGTTCCTTTTAGTTATGCATTGGAAAGAAGGTGACGGACACATATGGTGGTTTCTTTTAATCATTTCGCTCGCGACGACTTCGTTCTCCCCGGTGAGTATACCATTATTTAGTGTGTGTGTGTGTGTGTGTATTCATGTCAATATTCGGGCTTCTCAAAGAGCGGAGTCTATAGTTTCGTTTATAAAGCAAGCGCTTCAGGAAATTTGTTGCGTTATGTGTGTGAGTGTATCTTTCGCGTATGCTTGTTTTCTGTGGAAGTCATAGTGCTACCCATTCTCAAACTGCTACCCATACCCAAGCTGCTGCAATCCTTCCTCTCGAAAATTTTTGATTTCGCATGTGTGTATATACATGTGCACAAACGCACGCGCGAATAAAGATAAAGGATGGGTGTACCTCACGGGAAAAATTCCTCGCTACGCCCCTGTCACTGACGTACGTTTCGTCTGCGTGAACTGTAGTAGTGAAACCTGAAATATATTTATTATAGACACACGTATGGTTTTTATGCCTTCGTTTGCTCTGCGATGGCTAGAGATGGTGCTGTGTTCTCACTAAACACGGCGCACTCACAGTTTAGGTTCGTCAGCTTGCAAGAAATCTCAGAGGAACTGCAAAAAGTGATTGCTCCGGTTTTTGGAGCGTTTGACTTGCGGGCGCATCACTTGGTTCCTTTCCGACACAGTGCAGCGCAACTTATGTTGGAACAGACTTGTTTTCGAGTGATGAATTTATCACCATTCCACTGAATAAACGAACGCTAATTTCCGGAAGCCTAACGTGGTTAATTAAAAATAATTTACTTTGATTAGTTATGAGTTTCTAAAATACAATATTTTCACCAGGGTCGTACGGCTGACATTTTTTGGGGGTGGGTCGGGGTTCAACCACCCTGTACTTCAGTTCGCGCGTGCGTATAGCGTGCGTGTATATAATATGTTCGTGCTTGCGTAGCGTGCGTAGTGTGCGTGAATATATCTGCTTCGAATATCAAATACTGCTAACACGAACACGCGAGTGTTCGGAAGCACATGACCTTATTTATTAGAAACCTAATAACATGGATCGGCGAAGGAAAACAAAGGAGCACTCCTACTGCAAGCGAAACTACAATTTGCCTCATCTCAAGATACACTGACCCAGGCACAGCTCCGTTCTGTAATCAAGGGAACGGCATGCGTATTCAGCTTTTGACGGGACATCAGAACTCAATGGGATACATGCGATCGGCAACATGACTCGCAGTGCAGAGTTACTTCCACAACTCTGAAGGCCTTGCCTGTGAAGGCTTGCCACTTGTGCGCTGCAGCAACGCAGCGCACAAGTGCTTGCATCTTTCCGAGAGGCCCGTTACACCTGAGCAGTTGCCTTCTTCAACCTGGGGCGCTGGATAGGTTCTTCAACTTGAAGTAAATCTGATGCCGTTCGCCGAAGAGGCTCCATGTTTGCACGCACGCACAGTGCAACTATTTCCGCTGTTTCGCCAGTGAAATCCTTTATGACGATGAGAATGAGGCGGTCGGCGGCCAGCATCTTTTCGCCTTCGACGAAGCGACGTGATCCGACGCCACATTAAAGAAACTTCAGCACAGCGCCAAGCGAAAGTGCCGCGTTCACCCTGTTAAGCGTAGCCATCTTTGTTTTTCTGGCCAGTGTTGCCAGCACACGGAACGTTCTATGGAGTTGCAAATATGCTAGGGCCCACCAGGAATTGAGGGACGTCATTTTCGTCAAGAAGACCACGAACGCATCCACGCGTACGGACTGCACACTATAGGGTCTGTACCTCTCGAATTCGTGATACGGAGCGCTTCGTGAGTTGCCGTGCTGCGAGAGACATTTCTTTACCTCACCGGAATGCTAGCACGTTTGTAGAAGCAGCATGCCGTACGAAACCGCTTTGCGGTGGCTGACACAGCGTCCCCTACCGTCATCACCATCATCATCATTAGCCGTATTACGCTCACTGCAGGGAAGAAATGCAAATTAGAAATTAGAAATGCAAATTAGAAATAGACTTCAATGTGTCTACGCGGTCGCCGGAGAAGGAGCCCGTCAAGATGCGTCCACACAAAGTGACGCTGAATAGGAGCTTTTAGACTTCGTTATATAAATAATTTCATACGCAGGGCCACATCGGGGTATCAGATAATCTTATAATATGACAAAGTCCAAACCTACCACGAATTGTTTTGTCTTTGTCGCGGGCTAATCATATTGTCTTTAAATATGTTCCGTGTGCTTGTAGGTGGCACGGCATAATAAGGAACATTGTAATGTCGTGTGAAATTCGCAGAGTTTTAATATCGTGACACAGATATTAAAATAAGTACGCCGAAGGTGGCCAGGCACTCACGAAGGGACCTGCTCAGCAAACTAACGTTATGGTACGTGTAGAACGACGTTCGTAGAGACATAATCAGTGTGGCTCGTGTTCTAGCCAGGATAAAGGTCAATCGCTCGCAGCTTAATCGCTCGCAGCATTAATGGCGAATTCCCCTGAGAGAACAGTAGTAGAGGGGTAGTGCAGTGAGGAGTGGGGGGCAGAGCACTGAGAGCAGGGCCACTCGATCTGCCACTGGAATGCGGCACGCTTCCGGAGAGCAGGTGTGAGGATGACGAATGGGGAGGAATATACCATGTGATCAAAACATTCCAAGCCCCGGCATGCTGTGCAGGATAGCAGCAAAATACGCCTAAAATGTGTCAGTTGCACGTTCGCCATTATCCTAATTCGCAGTTACACGGTACGTTTGCGCAACGACGCATCCAGCAAACGTAGCTGAGTACTTTTCCTTGCATCATCGTCGCCATCCGTACGAACGAGGCCAATACGGCCAACATTAGTGATGTCTAGAGGCCGGATTTTTAGGCACTAAAAAGCGCGTTTTAGGCGCCAAAAATAGGCAGGCAAAACACCATTTTAGGCTTCCAAAATCGTAAATATAAGCACGATAATTTTTTACATAAATTCAATATATTTCAAACAAAGACGTAAGCGAGCTATATTTACGACAGGAAAGCAAAAATGTTATTGTTTACCATGGCACAAAGGCGCCAACGATTGAACATAGCCATGAAATTGTCCTTTTTCCTGCACGGTTCGTAGAACACAGTCTGTCCTTTTATTTTGTCTCATGGTGGGTCAAGCGTCCACCGGGGAATCAAAACACTACTGGCTCTCTTTATTTTCGACATGCACAGAAGCAGATAGAGTGCTAAAAGACCAGAAGGGAAGGATCCCTCGTATTGGCCGGGTCTAATCGCTTAGGGTCAGTTGCTCCTCTGTCGGTGAACATCTTTAAAAGGCCCCTTACCAGGTCTGATAATTTGGAGCTGACAAGTGCTTTTGCATGGACTGGGCGCTCACGATCAGGTCTACCAAGATTTGCAGCGCTACTCGCCGCGGTAAGATGTGAAACTTCAAAATGAACGCCGCTTGCCCTTCGCGCAGGCGTGCGACCCAAGATGGAGGGGTTGACGTAAAACAAGGAATGGTCCTGTGTAGTTATCTGAGCTCTGACGTCGCTCCTCTACGTAGACATTGGTGTTCTGACATCGCTCGCAGTAGCACGTGACACTGCGAGAATTATTCGAGGCGACATGTGTAATTTCTGTAATAGGTTGCCTAAGTAGATGAATGAAAGTTGAGAGAAATAAAACACACACGCGGAATGTGTGTGCATTTTATTTTTGTTTATTACTTGGAATCGCAGCGAGATATGTGACTAGTCTGCCTCCATTCCGTATGTGTTCGTGTTTTCGCCGTTCCTGCGTCGCGCCGGCGCCAGCCCTGACAAAGCTTGGCGCGTTTTTGGTCCATCGTCCCTAACAGCAGTTCCGGCTGTGTGACGCGGTGTGTCGGGATCAGGATACATGACCTTGCCAGCCTCTCCAAACGTGCGCGCACTGAGGGATCCATGCCACAGAAACAGGCAGTACACTACAGAGAACGCCGAAACGACACAACACCGCTCGCGTGCACGACCTGGCTCCGGCACGTCATGCGCTCGTGACCTTGCGTGCCCGTGACGCCTCCTCGCATCATGCTTTCGAGCCCCGTAATGAACCAACCTGAAAAATTATTGTGGCCCAACGCTAAGTACATTACAAACAAAACCAAAGCCGCGTGCACATCACATTTTTCTTTCTTTCGAGCTACACTCTCCTTTCCCCTGACGGCACTCCACGGTTTCGCATTCGTTCGCCACCTTCCCGCGGCTCCACAGAGGGACCTCCTATTTCCTGCCCACTGCCACACCCATGTCTTCAAGGTGGTTCACTTCCTTGAGGACACTGGAATGGACAGACGTCTGTAGAAGCCGCCCGCCGTGTCCTCGGCAATGGAAGCCACTCTCTTCTTCTTCTCTCCTCTTCCCATATTTATTTCCCTTTCCCAATTCCATAACAGACGCTGAGATGTGCTCCCATTTAGGATTGCAGAAATAGCGTCTTTTTCTCTCCTGAACCTTTCTTACTCCAGCCACTGGCGACGCGTCAACGCTTTGACGTAGGATGGCCGGCGCGTCTTATTTTACGGCTGCTAGCGGCTGTTTTCCGGAACTTCGTTGAGCTAAAGGGCTAGATGACATATAGTGTTATTAACGGTCAATGTTGCGCGGTAACATGAATAACGGTCTCAAACTGTACAAAAAATTGAAATTTGAGGTGAAATAGCGTTCATATAGGCACCGATTTTGAAAATAGGCATTTATAGGCACTTAGAGGCATTTAGGCACGAACGCCGAAAATAGGCATTTATAGGCACTATAAAAACACTATAAAAACTCTTCTTAGCCTCTAATTCGCGCTCATATATCAATGTGGCACGATAGGAACGCAAGGAACAAAATAGGCATTTGCATAAAATCCGGTCTCTAGTGATGTCAAACTACATATGGTTGCTACCACTGCCGCCGCGCTGGCTGGCTGAAGCAAAATTAAATACGGAGAATAGGACACGGAGAATGGAAAGTCGCGTGACCCGTCGTACTGCGCCTACTCCGTTTCTCAGGCGAGAGGACTACAAACTGCTCCCGGCTGCTCTCGGCGCAGCAGAAGCGCTCTCCCTCTACCACTGGATGGCACAACTCTTACTCCTGTACGACGTCTGAAACACGCCGGCTCTGAAGAGAACACTTTCCGCGTGCTTTTGAGTGCTCCTGTTCTCCCAATGGAATTCGCCATTAGACACAACGAATTGAACATTCTAACGATTCGGCCTCTAATTATTCTTTATAAACAACTTAGCAAAATCGCTTTGCAGCACCGCTCGATCCCGAACAGCAATGTAGACAACGAAAACGCTGTTGTGTTTTCGTCTCATAACAATATGCTTACGGGTCATCTGCAACTTTCTGTTATATATAAAAACTCGCGTTGAAAGATTGACGGGTCCAATGCGATGTAGAGTTGAAGACGCCCACATGAAATGTCTGGCTTAACGTACGGACTGGAGGGACATCTTTTTGAATGAAGTCAACAGTACGCTGAAAAAGGCTGGGCCCAAGTCGCAAAGTTAGCAAAAATTTTCGTTCTGCTACGTTTATTGCGACGAAGGCGGGTGCACGAGCCAGAACGTTATTAAACCAGCGATCTCATGCGCATGCGTTTCTCTTGTATGTATGTATGCCCGGACAGCCAGTTCCTTCTGCTGTAGCTATGCCTAGTAGGAACCCTTAGTTCCTTCCCTATACAGCATTAATTACAGGCGGCGGTGGCCACTCACGCTGGGATCCGACCAAGGTGATGGTGATAGAGGTGGACGATGAGGAACTCTGCACGAGCACGGTCACGAGCAGGCCCGTCATGATGCCCACGACGGGATTGCGGATCACGTCGCTCTTGGGGCCCCGGATGGACGACCGGTGTCCGGCGAAGAGCTTGAAGGCCGAGCTCAGCAGGTCCAGCGAGACGAGGAACAGGTACCAGCACGCCAGCAGCACGGCCATCTTGCCCACCATGGACAGCACGAACTGCGTCGAACCCTCTGCACGTGGGAAGGATGCAAAGTGTAGGTCGTCGCCACAAGGTATGGTTGCGTTTGTTGATACAACCTGTCGACTGACGTGGTTGGTTGATGCGACCGGTTCTTCCCACGAATGGTTTCATTTAACTTTATTAAAACCGCTCCCCATCAGCCAGCTTTCAGACCCTTCGCACGTTAGATTTGATGTGTTTGCGCACCACGTGTGTCCCGACTGTACCGTTTCATTCACATTCGTTAGATATTATGTGACGCGCAAGGAAGACAAAAAGGCGCCTCTGCACTGTAAGCTGATGCGAGTTGGTTCCACACATGCAAAAAATAAACAGTGCAAAGAAGACGAGAAGAAGACTACACGCTGAAAAAGGCTAACAGTGCTAAAACGACAGATCCATACAATGAAGGAATGAAATGCAAATTTCAAGGGCTTGTTTTCTTTGTTAAACACAATATTAATGAAAACTAACAGACAATGAGGTCAATGAAAGTATAGGGGATGTTATTAAGTAATTGTAATGTAAATGTGAAGAAAGAAAAGTGAACGAAATGATAACTTGGCCCCGGCAGGGACCAAACTTGCGACCTTAGAATAACGCGTCCGCGCCGGACGCGTTATTCGCCATCATGTTTCGGGCTTTTCGGCGCTCATTAAATTACGACCCTCCTCCCTTCCCCAAGAAATCAGTACAATAAAAGCGCTAACTTACACATGAAGTTTTGTTGCTCAGAACAAATATTTATTGGAGTGGCAAAAAAAAAAAATAAAATAAAGGGGGGGACGATAGCGATATCCCGTTCCGAGTGCGTACTTCCACCACTTAGTGCATACTTGCTATGCACCCACTACGTGGCGTTAAGGGAATACGCGCAGTAGAGTTACTGTAAACGCGCAGTAAGGTGAGTGCCTTTTGCAATGGGTGGCCGGCTTTAAACTTTGAAATCGTTATGACAGTCCCATGTTCTGACGCCTGATGGCAATGTACGCTTGTAGCACGCAATATTACTGGGATATTACATGTTGTATTGCGGCGCCTATATAAAGGACGCTTGCGTTTGCGAAGCATGAAAGTTATTTTCACTGCATTTCCAAACAGAGGAAGTTATTTTCATTGTATTTCCAAGCAGAGGCATGGCTGCGTGGTAGAACACCTACTTGCCACGCAGACGGCCTGGGTTCGATCCTGACTCGGACCCGGAAATTTGTATTGGTTATTTTATTTGCGTCTTTCTTGATTTTTCGGTCACGGACAATATGATTTTTCGCTCACAACCAACGACGCCGACACCGACGCCGACGCCGGAATTTCTGCGAAACGAGCTCTTTAACGCTATCGCGTTAAAAAAAAACCGGTGACGTACTAAGCAATTCATGTTAACGTAACTGCACTAGCCCGTGTGATATTATCAGTTGCAGATAACGACTTGTACATCAAAACAAGCTTTCGAAAAGTGTCATCATCATCAGCCTGTCTACGCCTACTGCAGGGCAAAGGCCCCTCCCATGTTTCGCCAATCAACCCTGTCCTGTGCTTTCTGCTGCCCCGTTATACCTGCAAACTTCTTAATCTCATCTACCCACCTAATTTTCTGTCTCCCCCCTCACGCGTTTGCCATCTCTTGGAATCCAGTGAGTTACCCTTAATGACCAGCGGTTATCCTGCCGACGTGCTACGTGCCCGGCCCATATCCATTTCTTCTTCTTGATTTCAACTATGATATCCTTAACCCCCCGTTTGTTCCCTGACCCACTCTGCTCTCTTCCTGTCTCTTAAAGTTACACCTATCATTTTACTTTCCATCGCTCGCTGCGTCGTCCTCAGTTTAAGTTGAACCCTCTTTGTAAGCCTCCGCGTTTTTTTCCGCTCCGTAGGCAAGTACCGGTAAGATGCAGCTGTTATATACCTTCCTCTTGAGGGACAGTGGTAGACTATCATTCATGATTTGATAATGCTTGCCGAATGAGCCCCATCCCATCCTTATTCTTCTAGTTATTGCACTCTCATGGTTCGGCTCCGCGGTTACTATCTGTCCTAAGTAGACGTACTCCTTTACAACTTCCAGTGTCTCGCCAGCTATCGCAAAGCGCTGTTCTCTGCCAAGATTGTTCCACATTACTTTAGTTTTATACATATTAATTTTCAGACCTACTCTTCTACTTTCCGTATCCAGTTCAGTAATCATAAGCTGTAATTAGTCTCCCGCGTTGCTCATCAATGCAATGTCATCAGCGAATCGCAGGTTACTTAGATACTCTCCATTAACTCTTATCCCTAACTCTTCCCAATCTAGGGCCCTGAAAACCTCCTGTAAACACACGGTGAATAGCATTGGAGATTACGAGAAGGCATTTGATTCGGTGGAGACATCAGCAGTCATGCAGGCACTGCGGAATCAGGGCATCGAAAAGTGTACCTGGTGTTAAAGATGTAGTTCATGGGATAGTCACTGTCCTCACAAAGACAACTCTCCTGCCGAAACAGCGTTCTCCGCAATATTCGATGGTATGAAAGTGTTCACGGCATAGGTCGGCAAAACTTCTGGAGCTCACTCAGACTCACTCATGAAATATAGTTTGCGCTTAGGGCTCACTCGGACTCAGACTCACCAAACTTTTTTAAGTCGGTCTCACTCGGACTCACAGGCACGAAAATTTTCTTCAACCGGACTCACTCGGACTCAAACTCACCAAAACATTACTCATCCGGACTCACTCAGACTCAGACTCACGGCTTCATCCGAGTCTGAGTGAGTCCGAGTGAGTCGACTCATGAGTCCGTTAGCCTAGAATTAGCGTTTTTCAACCATAGTATCAATGCTATTTAACAACAATATCTCACGTAATCGGTGCTCTTCTTGTCGCCTTTTCATAGAGTACCTTCGAATACGAGTTATGAGTGCTCGCAAACCATTAAGGTCATTTTTCTTGAAAGAGATGACAAAATAAGATATATTTATCAAGAACTTCCCTGAAAGAGTTGGCGGAGAGAGGTCAAGCCCCCCCCCCCCCCCCCCCCAACGCAATTCGCGCCTCTGATCATTGAATATTGAAATGGTGTATGAATGACACTGCTTTGGAATACGAGTGAGTAGATGTGAGTGTAAACGTGAATCCAGTTAAGGCTGATAGTAATGCTGAAGATGAGTAGATAGGACCATAGGTCGGCAAAACTTGTGGAGCTCACTCAGACTCACTCATGAAGTATAGTTTGCACTTAGGGCTCACTCGGACTCAGACTCACCAAACTTTTCCTATGTCGGACTCACTCGGACTCACACTCACGAAAGTTTTCTTCCACCGGACTCACTCGGAGTCAAACTCACCAAAATATTACTCCCCCGGACTCACTCAGACTCAGACTCACGGCTCGATCTGAGTCTGAGGGAGTCCGAGTGAGTCGACTCATGAGTGAGTTCGCCGACCTGTGGTTCACGGTGCCACTTAGAACACTTTACTGCGCACAAAAGTTTTCACAATCTATCTACAAGTAGCTCGATCTCCGACGCTGTCATGCCTCACCTTCCCTGTCGTCCGGCTGCCTGTTGCTGACGTCGGGATCCTCCACCTGGAGCAGAGAGCGCACCGACAGAACACTCGAGAAGGCCGCTTCGCAGCACTCGCCCCCCCTCGGCCTTGGCCACCGCGGGTCGGACAGCCTCGCTAGGCGCAGCGTCGGCGGGCCGGCGCGCCTCCAGAACGTCGGGCGTCGGGGGGTTGCTCGAAAAAGCTGGGTATGGTCAAGCGCGGCGTCAGCACCTCGGGTGCAGTCGGCAGGCCACTGCCAGGATGTCCGGGGTCTCCCGCCGAAGTTCTGGCGACGACGAGGCCGGCTCGAGGTGTCGCACGTTGAACTGTGGCGGGGCCAGAGGATCTGACCACCGCCGCCGTCGTGGCGTCCTCGAGGATCGAAGGGAGGCCTCGGGCGGACGTCCCTTCCTGCGTCAGACGCGGAGGACTGTTACGCTAAACTGCACCAAACTAGAACTTGGAGAGATGGGGGCTATGTTTCATCTCAGAGAAAATATCAATAGCAGCAGCCTATGCTATGTCCACTGCAGGACGAAAACCTATCCCAATTATCTATAACCCTCCAAGCCATGCGCGAGACAATTCCATTTTATGTCCCGAAATTTGTTTCATCGCTCCACTTCCTTTCCGTCTTCAGCTGCGCTTCCTATTTCTTGGCATCCATTCTGACGCAGTAACTGGCAAGTGACAATCTGCCCTTCTTAATGACGTGACCTTCCCAGGTGAAATTTCTCTTATATATATAAAACAGTATGTTGAAAAGTGCAGCATACATTTCATTTCATGATTTCACTGCTTTTGCCCAACTGCTATTTCTGTTTTTATGTATTTGTGTTTATTCTCAAGGTGTTCATATTATATTAAACATTATTAGTCTAGAGGTTGACCTGCAATGCTAAACAGTTAAAAAACCTTGTTAGTGTATATTGCAGCCCTTTTTATATGCCTTACATATGGGGCTGGGACGCTTCTCAAGCCAATTATTTTCACTTTCTGCCCGAGCATTCCAACATTGTGATGATGCAAATAAATTTCAAGTTCATCTTCAACACAATATCGGCTACTACTATTTGTTCTCTATGTTAAGGTGTTTATTTGCCGGCACTCAGCGATAATGCGTCAGCGACAGCCATGGCCAGGCGCGGACTCCCAGCGCGAGCGGCATCCTTTTTGGAGATGACCCACTAGAAGGCGCTTCTAAGTTCCAAGGTTTCGCTACATCTATTACTTCTCTAATCCACTCTGTTGTTTTTCTACCTATTATAGTCACGCTTATCATTGTTCGTCCCATCGCTTGCTGGGTAGTGGTTCTCGAGTTTCTGATTCTCCAGGTTTCTAAGCTATATGTTAGAACTGGCAAAATGAAATGCAGTGAAACCACTCGCGTGAACCGACCTGGTGTCCCTTTTGGACAATGAAATTATGTTACTTAACGCCAGATAAGAATGACAGGAGGCAGGAATGGCGCTCAGCTTGTATCTTGCTTCTTATTTGTCTCGAACTCTTAGATAAATATGAACGCACACTAACTCGCCGTACTTGCTGTTTTAGTACCTTATAAAGCGGGAGTCTCAAACACGCCACCCTCGAAGCTTTTACAAGTGGGCCGACCCGCAGCTAACTGCCTTCGCCTCGTCTATATTTTTTTATTTTCTTATGAAGACAAAAGCACCGAATGTGGCTACCATGAGCCTAAACATAACCACGGAAAGAAACCTATATTTCAGGATCGGCTTGCAGATTTTAGGCGTTCTGTATATCTGTATCGATATGTATCGTGAATCCTGACGCCGAATCCTCTTCACAAATGACCCATATATGTGATATGGAGAAGACCCTCTTTCAAATGATGTTAGCTGGCATTTGGACCCCTCCCTCCATCCACGCTCCGTTCATCTTGACTGTCTTGGCCCTCCCGGGTCTAAATTTCGCTACTGCGATCCGCTATCGGGGGTGAGTCTTTATAGAGTAGCCAGTACGTGCACAAACATTTCGTCTACGATTCTAGGCGTAGGCCGAGCATGTGTCGGCTCTTGGATTTCGTGAAGGACCGACGCTAGGGAAGAGTTGCTTTCACCGCGGTGCTCCTTGCCTCGTGGGAAGGCCCAACTTCGCGGCCGCCGTTCGTCGAGGGCGCGGGGTGAAGTGTTCGGCTGGTCGCCGCACGCGCAGCAGCTCCTCCCGACAGCGGCGGCGGGCGCTCGTTGCTTCGACGGCGCGACTGCGTGCCCGAAGACGACGGCCTGCCGATGGACCGCGAAGGCGGGCATTCGGACCTCTCCCTGAAGCTGCTCGAGCTCTCGGAGCATGTCTCATCTGCGGCACGCAGCGTTTTGAACAATTGTCATCAATGAACAGAAAGCACTTCTCGAACTCAATCACATTGAAGTTGGCTTTCGTTGTCTACTAGCACGTTAGTGACGTGAAGATAACACATGTTTGTTCGAATACTGCTACTATGAGCCAAAAGCAGCCTACTCGTGTAGGTGATAAGTGCAACCACCTCCACATGTTTCCAATGGCCAAAACTGTTTCTACCTTGACATTGCTGCTCATGAACCTGCCTCAAAATGGCATGCTACACAATACATTGCTATTACACGAAGTCATTTGCAATGTTAAGCAGTATTGTTATCGGCCTAAAATTTAACGCGTGCACTCTAGGTAAGAGTGCACGCGGTGTAATTGCACGTTAGCTAAGGTGCCAAAAGAACAAGCTCCTACATTAAAGCGAGTGACATGTGCATAACCTGAAATGCGCTCACTCTGAACCGTAGAACAGGACTGATTACAGGAAATCTTACTTTTTTCGGGCAGCAGTAACGTACCATGCTCATTAGCATGTGTAGTTCCAGCTGCCAGGCATAAACGCGTGTTCACTTCCCGATAGTTCAGCGATAACTGCTCCCAAAAACTTATCTGTTGCCGCCTGAGTATAATCGCGACTATAAAGAAATCCAGGAGGCGCTGCGAAGTCAGGCAACAGTGACTAAGATGGTGGCTGCAAGAAGGTCTACGTGTAGATTGTTGCTGAATGAAGTACTGATTTTTTTTTTTTTTAGACTGCGACGTCTAAACGCGGTGTTTTGTCGGAGGCGAGAGAGTCTGTCCCGCCTAGAACCTCATTTTGGCTGATGCCAAGAACAAGGTCCACGATGAAATAAAAAAATTCGGCAGATCCCACGTACCTTGGGAATCGATGTAGAAACAAATTTCTACGTATTGTTGCGAAGCCGTCTTTGCAATATCGTGAAGCAACGCCGTGAAATGATCTCGCGCAACGAAATTTCCATTAATTATACGGTGAACTTTTAAAAGCTTTATTATCATTTTCGCTGGCAAAAACGTGGGAACCAGATCGATATATGCGGGTTTTAATTAATGCTCATTCGTATATTTTAACAGGTTACGCATAGACTTATATTTTGCAACAATCTTGGTCAACCGTGCCAATGGGCAAATTTCTTGGGCACCAAAGAGTATTGTGCTGGTGAAAGAGCCACCATCCCCGAATGAATTGGCTGGACATTGCATCTCTATATAGCAAAGAGTTGTATGTTTACGAGCACAGTCAGAAAATTGTCACAGTTAATTTAAGCGGATGCGATTCAGCAACCTGCGGTACGATTGGTTAATTTACAGAATCTAACATTCCAAAGCGACTCGGCCTATCATAGAAGTCGCGATGAAGAGCTCCGCACGATTTCGACCACCGGGTGTTCTCTAACATTCCCAGGATCTGGGACATCTGTACGTGGCGCCATCTCTCGGCGGCAGCAACGGCATCCTGCCATAACTGAATGAGAAACAGACAAAAAAATCATACCTGATGAAAAAAGCTAGTTAAACGACTCCCGGTATATGCATAGGAGACTCACTGGAACATTCTGGCAAAATTGCAGTATCGCATTACAAAGCGTGTGGCTTCCCAGGACAATTGAACACCGCCCATTAAGAGCACATGGAGCCCCACTGTATTATATTAAACAATCTGGGAAGCCACGTGGTTCGTTGTACGACACTAATTTTACCAGAACGTTCAAATTGGTGTATGCCGGGAGTCGCTTTTGGTCACAAGCTATTTTCGTCAGATATGATTTTCCCCTCCTCTTTCCCATTTAGTTACGGCAGACCATCGCAATCGCCGACGACCAGGATTTGAGGACATGCGCTACCAGCGCATGTCACCAAATCCTGGTCATGCGTGCATAAGCATGGCATGCTTCTAGCGTTGCGCCTCCATCGAAATGGGAGCGCCAAGGCCGGGATAGAACCTGCGTCTTTCAGGTCAACATCCTAGCGCGGTAACCGCCAAGGCGCAGCAGCGGCTGTACAGCGGAATAGTCAGTTACCTTCGGCTTTTCGTGACGAGAGGCCTTTTCCTTGAGGTTGGCACACCGGACGCTTCTTTCGCAGGCGACGCGTCAAGGAAGTCTGGGACTCCGACATGGCGTTACAGGCTGGGTTGAACTCGGACGAGGGTCACAAACGCTGGAAGATGGCGGCCTGCGACTCCTCGTTCGTTTATATCTTCTTCGTTCGAGCTGCAATGTCGCGTGCCGGCGTTGGCGCGAGGCACGAGAGCTTGCTTGCTTGCTTGCCTGCTTGCTTGCCTGCTTGCTTGTGCCTATACATATGGCTCGTACCCACTACGGGGGATTGGCCATTAAACCGGCGGTTAATATGAGGGCAAAATTTTAAATTTTGATGGAGGAAAATGAATTAATCGGTCATCAAGGGAATATATAAGTGTCTTTGCTTGCATTTTTCCTTAGCATTGGCTCGCACCAGCTATGAGGCATTAGCCAATAAGTCGGCGGTTAATGTAAATTTAAGAAAGGCAGAAAAAGGAAACATTTCCATTTTTTAAAGAAATAGAGTGTTGTATTTCTCGTTACACAGAATAAATAAATAAATTTATGAATAAAAATAACAATTCCATATACGTGATTACAAAGAATTGATGAACAATGCATTATCAATGTACTGATCATCATATGGCGCCTATCGAATCGCTATGTAAAATGCTCAGCAGTGTTTCTTTTGTGAAAATTAAATGTAAACAACGTTTCGATGTGCCAACATTAAGGTCGATTTATTTTGCTCTTTTCCATAGTCAGTTATCATACTGCGTGGAATCATGGGGTCACACGTATGATTCAATTCTATTTTTATCGAATTCAAGTTATACAGCTCCGTCCAAGCCATTTTTTAACAAACTTCAACAATGCCTCTCAAGTTTCTCATAAACAATATAGCTACAATTATGATCCATAATTGTATAATTAACAATGGTCCATTTCACAGTTCTTCATTTGTTCCCACCCGGTTTCGCACACGAGGCTACGAAGCCGCCAACTTCTTAGAGCCACCACTAAAAAAAAAAAAAAAAATTCGCCATCTCCCGCTAAAGGGAAGCATGTGTGGATGCGAAGCAGCGGAAAGAGGGATAGCTTGAGCGGGAATTTTATTGAAAGGATAAATGAGAATGTATAAGAGAAGACGGAGAATGTGGTGGTTGCGTGTTTATTTAGGGAACGTGTGCGATTCCTTGCGTCGGTGCATGGGGCGCTTTGAAGACGACGGCCTTGTGATCGGTGCAGTGTAGCGTCAGGGGTTGCTTTTGAAGAGTTTTCATTGTGAAGATGAGGTCTATGAACGTTCCCCTTATGGTTGTCGTCGGAAATGCGTCGCAACGAGTACACCACTATCATGTCGTGGACGAGCCAGTCGTTCGTGGTTATATCCACGTTGAAGTCACCCGCAAGCACGAAGGGCGTGTGGCTGTGTGTACTGTGCCATTGCCTTCTCTAGGTAACGTTCGACGTTCTCTCTAGAGTAGAGAATGGGGGTGAGCGTAGGAGAGAGAAGGGGGAGGGGACGCGCATGCGCTGTGGTGGTGTGGGACGCGGGAAGGAGGGACGGACTAAGCCCCCTCCAAACACATGCAAGCAAGATCAAGGAATGCGGTCAACCTGGGCGACAGACACCACCTGCCTAGCCATTGCTAAGCAGACTCTCTGTGCTCTCGGCCATGACTCTGATGACTGTAGTAGTGATTGACGGCCTTCATATTACTACAGTGTTCTGGTTCGCTTAATGGGTGCCTCCCTACTTCATGAAAGTGGCCGGACGCGGGACGGGGGACGCGGGACGGGGGGACGCGGGACGGGGGACGCGGGACGGGGGGACGCGGGAGGGACGGACAGAGCCCCGAGCATAAGATGCTTCGCATCTAAAAATCACGCCATATCCACGGAGTGAATGATGATGAGTGGGCGAAGCTCGATCGTTTTCATCCATGGCAGAAAGAGAATGTGTGGTCTGGAACGCGCTTATACTTCATCGTCATCAGCGTCATCGTCATCGTTATCACGTGTAGTGGGTACATTCCACTATACTGGAACGCGCTTATACTTCATCGTTATCACGTGTAGTGGGTACATTCCACTATACTGCGTCATCGTCATCTTTATCACGTGGAGTGGGTACATTCCACTACACGTGGCTACCTACCTACCTACTACTACTACTACGACAGAGGAGGGACAGACCCACACCCTAAGGAGCTTCGCCCCTAAAAAAAATCGCGCCATATCCACGAAGTGAATGATGATGAGTGGGCGAAGCTCGATCGTTTTCACCCATGGCAGAAAGAGAATGTGTGGTCTGGAACGCGCTTATACTTCATGGTCATCAGCGTCATCGTCATCGTTATCACGTGTAGTGGGTACATTCCACTATACTGGAACGCGCTTATACTTCATCTTCATCACGTGTAGTGGGTACGTTCCACTATACTGCGTCATCGTCATCTTTATCACGTGTAGTGGGTACATTCCACTATACTGGAACGCGCTTATACTTCATCGTTATCACGTGTAGTGGA
>JALIZH010024361.1:0-19487 GCA_030522465.1 Rhipicephalus appendiculatus
CTTGCTGCTGCCACGTTATACCTGCAAACTCCTTAATATTATCTGCCCACCTAACTAGGGTAAGGCGGGGGCAAAATGAGACACGGGGGCAAAACGCGACATTTTGGCTTTACCGACCTCTATAGCTAATACAGAAAGCACTTTTGTTTTTTTTTCTTTATTTCAGCGATAGCTGCTGTTAGTTGTCCACCTTTTTATGTGTAAAAGTTGATAATCGCTCACAGCGTTCGCGCGGGAAAAATTACGCGACTGGTGTCAGCGTGTTCGTTACCCGTCAAAAAGGGGCGAAATTCTGCTCGGCCAAATTTTCAGATCCGGGCATGAAGCTACTTCTGCGTCAGTAAGACAGCGTAAATATTTATTTTGTTACTTTAGACTACTAGCTACATATCACCAAAATTTTAGTTCATATGGTGCGCGGGGCCAAAGCGGAAATTTTTTTGAATTTCGGCATGTGAGGGGGGCCAAACGCGACAAAAAGGCATTGAATTGCATTAGAGAGTGCCTTATTAAGTGAACCATTTAATTACACTCATTATATAATATATTTTATTGTTCAGGAGGGTTCGGACGCACAAGAGAATATCATAATAAGCTTCCTTGGAGGAAAACGACGCGAAAAAGCACTGATTGCTGTTCAGGACACTTACTCCATTCGCGCTGCATCGAGGTTTTTCCGCGTTCCCAAGGATGCTCGCAAGAGGTGAACACAAAATTGAAAGAATCTCCAAGTCAAACTGTTCACAAACACGTCTCGGCATCGAGTTTTGATGACATTCCTCCAATACTAAATTAAAAAAAGAAGCGCTAGAAAATTCGAATTTAACACAGTTTTTAATTCATCGCCTCACGAAACCCGGGTGACGAAGCTGAAAGCCCCGAAACGCCCGTGCAGATCTGCGCCAAAACGGCAAAATGAGGCAAAGAAGATGCGTCAGAGCATATCTAGCGTCCAATACTTGCAAGCTTTCAAGAAAATACAACAATAGCACAAAGAAAGACTGGTGGTGTTTGACCTGCAAGAAGTTTTGGAGCAAACCAGCACCGAATTTTTTCTGTATTCAACGCATGGAGTGCAAGGAGTGAGGTCATGAAGGCTGCGTGAGGGCCCGCGGAGTTTAATTTCAAGTGCTTCTATTGCAAAAAAACTGAAGGGTTAAATTTTTTTTCACACTGTCTCGTTTTGCCCCGCAGGTTGGGGCAAAATGAGACATCTGGTGCATTTTTTATTTTTTTTTTAAATTAACTTTTTGACAGTGGTAACATGGTCATATTTATGTAGCACATACCTTGTACCCAAAGGAAAGTTTCTGCATTGACGTTTAAGTGGAGATGCGAGTCGAAAAACGCGTTTTTTTTTTCAAAAAGTACATATTTTCGTTTTTATTTGCTTTCACAAGTCCAGTTTCTCTACTTTCACGACAAAAAAACTGAAGATTGTAATTAAACTCGAAGTAGGTCAAAATCGCTTTTAAAGAGCACAAGGTGGCTACTAAAAATCTAAGAAGTCCTGAATGTCTAGAGTCCCCTGGAAATTGTCACCTGGCTGCTTGCCATTGCATTTCTCATGAGGGGTTCACTAAAGTCACATGCTCAAAATAACCATGATTGCCAAGCTCTCACGATGGAATAAATCATCTTAAATGACAAATGTTTTGGCATAGATGAGTCTTCACTTATACCTTTAAAATGCGTTTTTCTCAAGACACAATTCTGGGCAACTTCGTGAGATTTTACATCATGTTTTTGGTACTTCTGATAGCCAGATCGGGATGAAATTTTGCCCACATATTTCTTAACATGCGAAAAGTGCACGTAACTACCTCAAAACTTGATATCGTCTAATATAATTATTACAAACCTAAAATAAGCAATTAGTATGGTCTGAGCATTCCAAGACTTCTCACATTACAATTTTTCTTGTCCATTAAAATGTATTATACGCGCTTTCTTGATAGTTATTTGCATTCTACAGATAATGTGGAGCAATATGAGCCAATAGTGGATCAGAACGATAAACATTTTCTGGCAAAAGAAGAGTCTACAAAAAGAACTACATTTTAAACATTGTCGTGGCACAAAACGAAAATTCTACAACTTACTATAAAACTAATTACATATTTGAAATCAGAATAAAATCCTATATATACAGCAAAAATTTCACTGCCTTAGGCTACAGATGAACGCAACTTTTTTTTCCCGAATCGCATCTCCCCTTAAGGGTAAAGAGTGAAATAAAAATAAATATTCACTATTTTCACATTTTTATCTCATTTTGCCCCACCTTACCCTAACTGTCTTGGCCTCGCGCGTTCGCCTTCTCTTGAAATGCAGTCGGTCACTCTTAATGAGCAGCGGCCACGTTGCTTACACGCTACAAGGTCTGCTTATGTTCTATACTTGTTCATTTCCACTAACACTACCTGAACACCTGTTTCTTCCATGACCCACTCTGCTCTCTTCATTTCTCATAATGTTACAGCCATCATATTCTTTTCCATCGCACATAACACGTAATGAAAAGTAACTTTTTCTAACCTTAAACGTGGACTTGCTGCATTTGGAAGTCTCAAGACATGAAATTGAGATATTGAGGCCAGACTGAAGTTTTCTTGAAAGCATCCCTTTATAAGCTCCATAAAAACTCCGTAGCACACCAGTGTGCGTCACTAAACAGGTTATTCGAACGGTCATGTGGGTGCGGCTCTTACATTGACCATGGCCGCACTAGCTAAATTGATAGTTCCTAAGTGCGAATATAGGTCGTGGTTTGAGAGAACATGAAAAGATGAAAAATCCTTGAACTTAGGATGTCGAAAGAGCCGGCTTCAGAGACACCCCCTGTTCAAGATTTTTTTATCAAAATGCGTATTGCACTTTGTTGGCTAGCACAAATTCCAGACTGTTGACGATGCACGTTCGAGTGTGGTGTCCCGAACCCACCCAAGAGTCTAGCCTTTTACCTATCGGCGCACAACACACACACATTGCGAGTGACGATAGCGCGGTATGTATTTGTAGCAGATAAATATGCATAAGCCCGTTAACAACGTTTTGGCTGTTGGGTTGAACATGCGGCGTATAAAATAGAGGCTTGAGGCTCTTAGCAGGCGATGCTTAGACACTAACAAGGTTCTTCAATCCTTATGTACAAAAGCATCGAAAGACTTTGCAACTAATGTGTATACGGTTACAACCTTTGGTTTGTTCGCTATTCTTAGTGTCGCTGACTTCGACTACCAACATTGAGTGTTTTTTTATCTTTCAGTTTAAGCAACCGACCGGCTTGCAAGGTTTGGTTAAACACGGTAGTATTTCTTACGCACTGCTCGCAGAGGGTTTCGTGACTAAATATGCATGCAAACATTCAAATCGGCAGATATGGCTTCTGTATAGACATGAGGTATGACCTGTTTTTCTGCGCATATGAACACTGTTCCTACAAACAGACAAAAAGTTACACCATCTCCCGCTAAAGGGAACCATGTGTAGATGTGAAGCAGCGGGCGCTAACGCTTATACTGACGGCGGCGTTGACGCTGGCGCTCATCGCAGCGTTGCGCAGGAGAGAAAAGTGGGGAGGCGCATAGCACGCAGTGAAGGAGCGGTGTTTCCTACTGGAACATGCCAATCGCTGCTAATGGGCAATGAGAGACAGAAGACTCCGACTGGACACAGAGACCGGCAGTCCGCTTTTAGTTAACGCCCACGCTGCGAATTTTTATTGTTCAACAACGCACAGGAGAAATCTCCCACCGGCACCAGCTTGGAGGTCAAGATCCATTGCCATATATACGGGGTGGCCAGTGAACGGTTGTGCAGCGCGAGCAGTCGGTTTTTTCAACCAAGAAACTCGCTAGGGAGACGCTGCCTGCGTCGGCGTCGCGAGGCGAGAGAGGGGGGGGAGCGTAGGAGAGGAGAGAGAGGGGGGACGCGCATGCGCAGTGGGAGTGTGGACGCCGCGGGCAGGGATGCCTAGAGGAGAGAGGAGGGGGACGCGCATGCGCAGTGGGAGGTGTGGACGCCGCGGGCAGGGATGCCTAGATGAGAGGGGGAGCGTAGGAGGGGAGAGAGGGAGGGGAGGCGCATGCGCAGTGGGGGGTGTGGTTGCCACAGGGAGGGATGCCTAGAGAAGAGAGGAGGAGAGGAGGTTTTTTTTTTTTGAAAGCACATGCGCAGTAAGGGAGGTCACGCGGCACACCACCACCACCACCACCACCGGATTAAGCTTCGCCATAAGATGCTTCACATCTAAAATTATTGCTTCAAGAGAAATGAAAAAATTGAAAGACACTTTGTACATTCCAAAGTGTGTTCGGCGAAAGCGTGTGGCCATTCCACTGATTATGCCATGTCTTTTTTCTTTTACACTCTCAGTGGGATAAGACACAAACCGAATGGGTGCGTGTTTTCTTTTTTAATTTTTTACCGCGAATCGCAGCGAGACGCGAGACTCAGCTTCCTCCGTTCGCATGCGTTAGTATTTTCTCGCGCTTTGCGCATCGTGCAAACGCCATCCGCGTTCCAGCTCTTAAATTGACGGACCCTTTGTAAATTGGAAAGTGTATTCCGTGAATGCCTGGGTCCATTGAGACGGCGTCGGTCAGAATGATTGCAAACGCTGGGCACAGCGACGCTACGCAAGCAAAGAGCGAGCGCTGTAGAGTCCGACGCAACTGACGTCCGTTTGGGCATTCCGGCGGCCACTTGGCTCCGTGCCAGAGCTCGGATGGACGGACGGACGGACGGACGGACGAACGGACGGACAGACGGACGGACAGACGGATGGATGGATGGACGGACGAACAGACAGACAGACAGACGGACGGACAGACGGACGGACGCCGGGCGGAGGTCGGACGGACACCGGACGGACGTGAGCATGAGACATTAAACGCTTTCGCCTTAAAGATTACACCATCTCCCGCTAAAGGGAACCATGTGTAGATGCGAAGCAGGGGGGCGCTAACGCTTACATTGACGGCGGCGTTGACGCTGACGCTCATCGCAGCGTTGCACAGGAGAGAAACCTGGGGGGCGCAAAGCACGCAGTGATGGACCGGCGTTTCCTACTGGAACATCCAAATCGCTGCTAATGGGCAATGAGAGACAGAAGACTCGGACTGGACACAGAGACCCGCAGTCCGCTTTTAGTTAACGCGCACGCTGCGAATTTTTTATCGTTTGACAACGCACAGGAGAAATCTCCCACCGGCACCACCTTGCAGGTCAAGATCCATTGCCATATATACGGGGTGGCCAGTGAATGGTTGTGCAGCGCGAGCAGTCGGTTTTTTCAACCAAGAAACTCGCTAGCAGACGCTGCCTTCGTCGGCGTCGCGAGGCGAGAGAGGGGGAGCGTAGGAGAGGGGAAGACGCGCATGCGCAGTGGGGGTGTGGACGCCGCGGGCAGGGATACCTAGAGGAGAAAGGGGGGAGCGAAGGAGGGGAGAGAGGAGGGGACGCGCATGCGCAGTGAGGGTGTGGACTCCGCGGGGAGGGATGCCTAGAGGAGAGAGAGGTGGAGAGGAGGTTTTTATTTTTATTTTTTTAATGGGTTAGCGCATGCGCAGTGGGGTTGTGGACGGACGGACGGACGGACGCCGGACGGACACCGGACGGATGGACACCGGACGGACGTGAGCATGAGGCATTAAAGGCTTTCGCCTTAATAAAGCGCCAGAACGCTTCAAATTAGGCAAGAGTAAGTTTAGTATTTCGCAACTGAGTTTCCATGCCCAGTTTTTAGGTACACCATGATGATTGAACATGGTGTCTAGTTGAAGAATCTGGCTGTAATACGGACTCCATGATAAGTTTCATTAGAACAGTATTTTTTATCAATGCTGCAAAGCCGGTGTGCGTATATGCTGTGTCATATTTCGTGCTGGTGCAAGTTTCTTGCTTTTTAATGTTTACGTCTACTAGATATATTTTTATGTGTTTCATGGTTCCCGCATCTTCGATCTGAAAATTTCAGGCTTGCGCTTCGGGCAGTCGTGCTCCAAGCTCTGGTCTCTCGTGTCTTGCGAAACGTTCACGCTGGGCCTTGGTTAACGCAGATGATGCGGCTTGAACGCAATGGTGTTGAAAAGAATAGGTGTTGAAACTTTTGTGGCGCGCTGGATGGATGAAGCCAGACTATGGGGTCACACAAGTGACAAGGCTCATGAATACCCGAACGCAAACCCTGCTTGAAACTCACGACGTCACCAGAAAAAAGTGAAGCTTATTTCAGGGCTATAGCAAAAAGAAAAATTAAAAGAAAATAATCACAAGAAAATTAGTGCGAGGAGGAGAGGAAGTTTTCGTAGGACGGCAGCAAAAGAAAAAGCTCAAGGAAAGAACTCCAGCATGAATAAAGTTCTATAATGTGAACGGTCGTGAAGTATTATTTTATGTGTCGTAGCTATAATGAAACTTGTCAGTGCTTCTTTTTCAGCTATGTTGTCGATATGTTTACATTTGAAGTGTATATTTGTAGCTTCCTAATGCTACTTTCGTTAACCAGTGCTTTCACATCTTTTCATGAAAAGTAATAAGACTCGGTGTTTTTCGCTGTGCTGCATGATCCGGTGTTCTCGAACAAATATTATTGCGTAATGAAAGCTTGGACGTACGAGCCACATCTCGCTGTGTAATCGTAGCTATTGTGTATTTTTTAACGGGACACACAAGTAGCCTTGGCCTAAGTGTCGAACCAGTTTTCGGGTAGGTCTGCCTGATGTATGTCTTCAAAAAGTAAAGAATTTGAATTTGGATGTCACGTTCTCAAACAATTATCAATTTTAAACTCCAAAGGTAATTGCTGGGAATTCGAGCACTGAAATTAGAAACTCTTCATCGTTTTCAAATTGTACGAATTCATAACATTTCAAGCAATCAACGTACTGGTGCTATTTCGCGTGTAGGCGTGCATCAAAAAACAGCGAGCTCGTAGCACGTGTGCAAATGCGGAGACATAGGTGGCGCGTTGGCTTTTTATAGTCAGTTACCTAATTTTCCCGATTGGAGAGCATTCTTATCAAACTCGACAAACTGCAGATATCGGTTAGCGTATGCCTAAAACCCGGCAGATCCCACTCCCTGTGACGCAGAAACGCAGAAACGCAGAAACGCAGAAACGAACAGAGCCATCCTTTTTTCTCACTAAAACGACCGGAGAAGACCAAGAACTGGAAGAGGGCCGTATTATATTTCGTGATAGCATGTCGCTAACTTCTTTTTCGATGATTCTTCTTTCCGACTGCGATACACGATATGGCCGACGGCGTATCACACCAGAACCGTCGGTCTCAATGCGGTGTACAGCCACGGAAGTCTGGCTCAGTGTTGTGGCACAGCTATCGAAGCAAGCTTTGTGCTTAGCTAAAAGTGCCAATAGCGCTTCAGACTGTGCAGATGTTAGGTCTGAACCGATGACTGCTCGAAAAGAAGAACTCGAACCTGAAGTTGGTACTGATGACGAAGACGGGCAGAGTGCTGCGATGGAGGTCAGTGGAGAGGCGTCTATCGTGGCCACAGTCATCCCCTTGGGCAACAGCATGGATTCTGCAGTTGTGTTGCAAACGGGCAGGAGAGCGCGGCCACAGGAAAACCGGAGGAGACAAGAGGCGACGAGAATTCCACGTGAAGTGCAACGAAAATAAGGCAAAACTAGTGCATCACCATCGGCTACTTGGGTAGATGCGACAGCTACCACGTGTTCGTGACCAGGGCGCAGGACACAATCTTCAACGACGAGTAAGCTGGAGATCGAGGGTGACAATGCCGGAATGGGTAATCACTAAGATCGGAAACAGTAATGATTTGCAGCCTATGTCGGTCTTTTTATGTCATTGATTAAAACGTTACTAATTGGATTGAAGTTAGAAGAGATGCTGCTTGCGCGAATTGGTCATCCATACACATAGCGTGCATTAGCGCAGAACCTAAAAAAAAAATAAACGCGACGGAAACCTATACCCATCCGTACGTCTGTGTAGTGTTTCTTTTATGTCCCTCGCTAATAGACGCTACGTTTATGGATCGACGTCATTGTGCAAATTAGGTGGTTGGGCGGATTTCGTTTGCTTATAGTCACGCCGAGTATACCGGCTTGTGAAAAATAGGTCATGCTCCGACTTATCGTCCAAGCTCATGTTAGAGCCGATACGTCATTTTACAGCAATGCAGTGTACCTCTACGCCCCAACAGTTTTGTGGCAGTGGGCAGAACAACGCGTGGTCGAAAACCACGTGGCCTACAGCACAGAGCTGAGTACTAATTTCATTAGAGAAAACCACAAAACAAGCATGGAAACTGCACATTGGAGTGAACGCGAGCGCACGCTCTCTTCGCGGGATCTTAGATGTTCGCTGCGCACCGGGAATAGAGCGTTCGCCGTCGGACAAATGTTCGTCACGCGGATGCCGGTCAAACGTCGACGCACTCTAGCCTTATCAACAGCAGTGTCACAGAATTCAGCTGTTACCACTTCCCGCAGAGTCGTCTAGTGTCGCTGTGACCCTTCGCTGCTAAAGTGGCTTGCTGCGCGCGCATGCCTCGAGGCACACTAGCCGCAGAACCCTGGAAAAACGCCCCCATAGTGTCTGGAGGAGAGGTCGAAAAAAAAATGTGGCCCTTACCCAGACTCTCTCATGAAATATATTTTTCCTTAGGGCGCACTCGGGCTAATATTCACCAAAATTTTCCTCAACTGGGCTCATTCCGACACAAACTCACTCAAAATATTTCTCAACCGCACTCTCTCGGACTCAAGATCACCAATATTACTGATCTGGACACACTCAAACACAGAGTTAACACTCGATCTGAGTCTGAATTGGTCTGGCGAGTTGACTTATGAGTCGATGAGCGGATAATTAGAGTTTTCGACCATGGTGTCAATTATTTTTAACACCAAAAATTGGGGGACCCCTAAACTTCGCCTTTGAGAGTTGAACGCGATAGCGATATCCTCTTCCTAGTGCGTACTTCAACCACTTAATGGATACTTGCTATGCATCCACTACGCGGTGTTCAGGGAATACGCGCAGTAACATGTGTTCCTTTTGTAATGGGTGGCCGGCTTTAAACCCCGACGACGTTATGATATTCACGTGTTGTGACGCCCGATGGCATGTACGCTTCTACCGCGTGATAATATTGCAATATTACGTGTTGTATTTTGACGCATGTATTCAGTACGCGTGTATTTGTGAAGCAAGTTATTTTCACTGCATTTCCAAGCAGAGGAAGTTATCTTCAATATATTTTCAAGCGTGCGCGTGGCTGTGTGGTAGAACCCCTGCTTGCCGCGCAGACGGCCTGGGTTCGATCCTCACTCGGACCGGGAAATTTGTATTCTTTATTTTATTTGCATCTTCCTCGATTTTTCAGTCACGGACAAGATGATGATTTTTCGCTCACAACCGTCGACACCGACACCGACGCCGGAATTTCTGCGAAACGAGCTCTCTAACGCTAAGGCCTCAATATCAAGCATATTCGGTGTTTTACATGGCGCCTTTTGATGCCATACCTTCAGATACGAATGATCAGCGGTTGTATTCCAGTTACGACATCTTTATTGAAATAGATTGCTTACGCAAGATATTGTACAAAAAATCACAGCATATCCACGAAGTGAATGATCGTGAGTGGGCGAAGCTCGGAGGGATCATTTGGGTAACCGTGAATCCCCCCGTACATTGCCGGTCTTCGATCGTGAGCTGGGCACGAGCGTCGCCGACTTGTGTTCCGGGCACTCCCCAGCCTCAGCGACGTCAGTTCGCGTTCCACGACAGAGGAAGACGATGCCACCTACTCAGACGCCGAAGTCCACACCAGTGCTCGACGCAACGCCTCTCCTCCGCATGCATCGCCATAGAACGCGTGCTATGAGTTGTGAAAGCCACGCGTCCTTGGCTATGGGTTGTGCCGCCGTGAGTACCGGAGCCGCCGCATGCTCCGCAGATACCGGCTGCCCTGGTTTTGCATGCGACTCACACGAGATCACTGTGCAGCTGACTACCTCCTCTCTGGTGAAGTTCACCTCACCGTTGATGGCGATGGAGACCACCTCCGGTGCTCGACTCCGAGTACCGCATCGGCCCGACGATCCCAATTGTAACAGCGCCATCTATCCTCTTTAATCGTCAACTATATGAAAATCACTAACGCCATCTAGTGATATTATTTCCAAGGACATATACACACAACGCCATCTATTGAGGAATTCATAAACTAGAGGTGGCTACATACATACTACATAGATACGAAAGAGGGAACGACCCACACCCTAAGGAGCTTCGCCCCTAAAAGTCGGAAACTTCTGTAGGAGGAGAGCGCGTCGAGCCGACGTGCCTCATATCTTGGCGGTTGCCGCAGAGGAAACTGGAATAGATTTTTTTTTCATTCCACAGGAAGAGGTATATCTGGAACGCCACACCGTTCCCAACCTTTCTGCTGCCCGTACTATCTCCATGTTCATTATGTTTCCTTTTTTCGAGACAAGGAAAAGAGATTTATTTCTCGGTTGGTATGTCCAGTAAGGCGGCGCGTCAATCTCCCAAGCCGTTTTTGCGCATGAACTCCCGGTGTGCGCCTCCTAATATATGCACAGAAGATGAAGCCCTATTCGAAAATAAGTGAAGGCATTATTGGTCACCGAGCATGCGATCACCGGACCTGGTCACCGTACGCAACATTCACGTTTCCTTATATTGTTCTTGCTCTTGAACATTCGTTAAGCCGTTTGCACGTTGTCCGCTTTGTAATTTAGTCGCAGACACGACGCAGCCCATGTTCTTGCGATCGCTAACCTCTTCAGAAACAATGTGAAGTTAAGGATTGGGTACGGAGGGCTTACATTAAAGGGGTCCGTACAGTATTGTTTTAAAAATATGGCATTTGTACTATCAAGATTTCCGCTTGACGACCCAGGAATGTATGGCGACACCCAGTGTGACCACATGAGCAAAGAAATCGATGCACCTTTCTGAAACTCTGTAATATCGCAAGTGGACTGCCGAAAAAGGAACACACTCGCTGTTGTAGTTTGGGTCGAGAACAGCCATTTTCAAAGATATAGATGCTCGAATACTGAGGAAATTACTGTAGTTATGGTTACCAAGAAGTCCCCCTTTCAACGCTTACGGGTAATGTATACTATTTGTAAATATAGCTGTCATACCAGAGTTCTTTGATGAATTTTAGGAATCGAAGTACTTATGATGTACAAAAGAGTCGGAAGTTGGGCGACTTGGTGACGGACCATCTTAAGGTGTGAAATTGTAAACAAAAACAGGAAACGAGGAGAAGAAAATGAATCTACCGGACAACAGCTCCACTCGCCACTTTCTCATTTCTAAAAAAAATAAATAAAACAGGCTCAAGATACGTAACTGTCAGTGAAAGTCGTGCAACAATAACATTCATAGATACGGTGCTAGCGACCTCTATTCTGCTGTTCCATAAAAAAAATCCACATTTCTTGAATATGACTAACGGTTGACTCATGCAAGTCGTTTCCAGTTAAAACATATAGTCGGGGCAGCAAGTAACCATGGCAAACAGTCGCCGCAACAAGAAAATATAACACAGAGTCGATGCAGAAGCAATTCGAAGTCAACGTGCGTCGCAAGAAGGAGCCAAACTTCGGTGGCAAAAAGTATCATTTATCAAACACTAAACTGTATGGGATGTTTACATCTTACGGCAACTGCACTGGCATACAGATTTTTCTGTGCCATGTGCATGCTTATTCCACCGTATGACACGTTCGGGCAGGAATGTGCACCGTACAGAAGAAGCTGACGGTTATACGGTAATATAAAACAAGTAAATGTTCAGACGTTGAAGATAACGCCTCTTCTTGGTTGTTTCCTACTCGAACTCGACGTTGGCGCCACCTGCAGTTTACCCGTCCCCGGCATTCCCTGCTAGTTATTCGATTGCACCCGATTCGCTCTCGTGCTCTATACTCGTTAGCGACAGCGTCGTGCCTAATTAATATATTTTCTTGTCTGAAGACAGCATATCGGTCACGACCACCTGAGGGTCGTTAGCTCAACTGTGGCTCTCGGGGGGATACTTTTATTTCCCGACGCTCTCGTTCGCTTTCACTGTCTCTCGGTTCACCCTTCGCGTAAGATTTCATTGGGACAAAATTAAGCGTGGCCGTAATTTGGGCTATGTACCTTGCTTTTCTATAATGGGGAATCCCAACGTTGCTCATTGTGCTTCGCCTTGAGTTAAGCTTCCACGCTTCGAACCTACTGATTTGTTCTTGTAGCTTTTTAGAGAGAAAAATCTGCTCCTCTTGTTACAAACAAATAAAATGCTTGACTGCATTCACTTGAACTTCAAGCTCAGCCAAAGTCAACGGATGCGAACGACCTTCAGGAATCGGCTCATGGCGACTCTTTCGCGAGGCTACCGCCACAGGCGTGGCTGCAACTAACTTCTCTCCGATGTAAAAAAGTAGTCTAAACATAATCTGTAAAGGTAAGGGAGAAAATGATAACAGTTCCTCTTATACACCGCTAACCATTACATCGGTACTATAGAGCTTGGCGATGTAGGCAATAAAATAAAAAATAGAAACATGGACAGAAGATAACGGTATTTCGGGGGGGATGTTCAGAATGAATTTAGAATCGACAGGCCGTTTTGACAATAAGCGATTTGTTCTTACTCAGTGTATAGAAATATCTAAAATAGAAAAAGATGTCCGGATACATGGCTCATCGAGACATCAATGGTGCGTATGATAACGTTAATCAGGAAATTTTCTGGGATATCTTGAAAGAAAGGGGCATAGGGTACGAATTTACGCGGCTTTTGAGGAAAATATACCGATAAAATACAGTCTGCATAAAATAGGAAATAATAAATAGGAACGAGAACGTTGATATTAGCAAGGGGTTGAGACAGGGATGTCCTTTGTCCCTGCTGTTATTCATACAGTACATGACGATGATCGAAAAAGCGCTAGAAGGGAGCAACTTTAGATTTAATCTGTCACACAAACAGGGCGGCGTCATGATGGAGCAGAACCGTCGAGGTTTAATTTATTCTGACGATATTGTCGTATTTGCGGACAGTCACGATGATATAGAGCGGCTGGCGGACAGATGTGGAAGGGAAGGTGAAGCTCTAGGACTAGAATTTAGTGGAACAAAATGTGGATTGATGGTATTCAATGCTCCCACTGATCAAGCGGGATCACTACAATGCCAAGGAATACCGAGGGTAAGCGAATACAAGTACTTCAGAGTATGGGTAAATAAGCGTGATAGGTACCTGGAGGTACAAGAAAAGACTTGGCAGCAAAGGGAAGGAGGAATGCTGCAATAATGAAGCACAGAGCTTTATGGGGATACAATCAGCGCGAGGTCTTCGAGCTCTGTGGAAAGGTATAATGATCTCAGGGCTTACATTTGGAAACACAGTGGTGTGCATAAGGTCAGAGGTGCAATCAGAAATGCATGTGAATCAAGTGCCTGTGGGACGCCTCGTGTTGGGCGCTCACTGGAAGACGACAAATTTGGCTGTAAAGGGGGATATGTAATAGGTACATTTTCAGTTGAGGGAAGCTCAGAGCAAAAATAAGGTTTGAAGAGAGCGTAAGGAATATGAAAGAGAGTAGATAGACGTCACACTCTGGAGTTTTGCAGACACGTAGCGCCACCTGTCGAAAAAGTTTTGGGTAGTGCTAAGTCAGACTCCATTGCATAGTTTGCTGTGCAAGCAGGTGCAACTAGCGAGTGCGAAAGAACGATTGAGCTAAATATTAGGTGTGTTCGCGCATTGAACACTCAGAAAAAAAGCTACGAATTTCTCTCCGCTAGTCGGACGCGCAACCGAACCGCCATGCAGTTGGATCACTCGCCAGAACGAAGGCGAACACAAGAGCAGACGCAACAGCTTCGCGCGCTACGAAGAAAGGCCTCAGTCGACGCTACTGCGTTGTGAATTTCCGTGGGCGTAAAGGACTTCACTTTTACCGATTTCCGTAGCTGTCGCACGAAGAAGAACGGCGAGAGCGGGCCGTTGCGAACGTGTTGGGTAAGTAAATTACTCGCGTTCTCCACAGCCGGTCACATGAAAAAGTGTGATAATGTAGGTCTCCTGTTATTGTTTTGAGTAGCCTTGAGAGCGAACCGTGGTAACCTTGACTATGAAGTTCATCAGAGCCTCTGACGGCGGTGCGCGCCATGAAACAGTTACATGCAGACTCGTGACGCGCGCGATAAACATCGCGCACTCCGCGACCACCCATAATCTGAACTGGTCGTCACCACACAGCACCGCGCACGTACGCTTTGAAAGCTAGAAGTTCCGGCTTTAACTAGCAAATGCGAACACGTGCGTATTACAAGTAAATCGCTAAATGTTGGTCGTGACCACCATCAGGTTATTCTTGCCCGTGGTCTCCGCGATTGCCGGAGCTATCTCGGAGGCCTCGGTTTTGCCTTTCGGTGTATACCGAGAAAGTGGACACACACGTATCCCCATTTTCAGTATATACAAACGGAAGACAACCGTCAACAGAACATTCGAGGATGCGTAATAAAATAGTTCAACGCACAGGAAGCGAGAGATGGATGGAAATGCAACTGCAACGGCGAAAATCGCCGGGGCCATTCGTGCCACTGCTTCGTACCAGTACCACTGATCGTAAGATACATTGCTCGTGTATGTACTTCATCGCTCTGACATTACGTGTAACACAAATTCAGGCTTTACAGAACGCACGTCGGAGTGCTTGCCTCGAACTCGATGCCATGCAATGCTCGCTTGCACGCCGAAATAGCTGAAACATATTTGCATTGTACCCGCAATTCGCTTTGATGAGCTTCCTACTTTTCTGAAGCGAGGGTGGATTGACGGAAGAATCTTTCCAGGTCCTTAATTTTCGGAAAACCGCGCCTCAACGCCAACGAGAGAGGGGTGGTTCCATAGTGGCCCATGCACATTCGCTTGCGGACGGCTCTGTTTGCACTACCCAGTTATGGCCAAGGCGGCGATGAGAGCGCTGGTGGCGGCGTTTTTCGCAGCGCCGCCTGGGCAGAGTCTGACGTCTATGGGCACAGAAGTTGTTCGGGTATTTCTATATATGAAGAGCGCTGAAAGAAGATAACCAGTGAAAGAAAAGAACTACTGGACTCACCATTAAATATACGGCTGACAGTGTAAGCGATATGACAACGAAAAACGTGAAGTGAAAGTGAGAGATGTCGAGAGGATTCACTGGATCGCAGTGATGGAACAAAGAGAAAAAACATCACGCCATATCCACGAAGTGAATGAGGATGAGTGGGCGAAGCTCGATCGTTTTCATCCATGGCAGAAATAGAATGTGTGGTCTGGAACGCGCTTATACTTCATGGTCATCAGCGTCATCGTCACCGTTATCACATGTAGTGAGTACATTCCACTATACTGGAACGCGCTTATATTTTGTAGCGAGAGATGGAGACGTGAGAGACGTCGTGAAGGCGGCCTACGTGGCCGTGCCTTGTCTCGCCACTTTATTTGGGAAGAACAAGCGGAGCGACAGCGGCTGCCAGCGTCCGAACAGCCAGGTCCCGTGAGCGCGTTCTGTCCAGCCTCGTGGCTCGCGCATCCCGAGCCACGCGGTTGTCTTCTTCTTTGCGCTGTAGTTTTTCCAGAGCGGCGCGGCGCTACATAGGCTCCCCCCCCTAGCGTTTTGCGCGATTTGAAGCATATATACAAAAGATGTGTCGCGAAACAGAGGGGTCCGTGGACAGTCCGGGTCGTCAACATGAAAGGGCACAGGGTCTTCATGAATGTTCTGGTGGTCGGCACTGGGAGAAACGCAGAGGCCGAAGTAGGCTCCAGAACACTGGGATCGCACGCAGCCGGCTCCTCCGATGACTTGATCGGGCCTTTCGGGAGCGAACCGCGTGACGAGAGCGGGCGCGGCTGGCCGATGTGCCCGTTGAGGGAGTTGAAGGCGGTTGCACAGCACGTGGCCTGTCAGCGCGTCGGGCAGATCTAGTAGGCGCTTGCGTCGTCTTGGAGGCCATGATTGCAACGCGTGGCCGCGTAGCAGGGCGGGTGGAAGAGTGCCGCTGTGTTCGGTGCCGAGGGTGACGGTTTCGTCGACGTAAGGCCACGTACGGGAGACATGCCGTGTGGTTAGGCGTCGTCGCCGTTGTTGCCAGCGCGCTTGCGTAGTGGTCACCTGTCACGTGGTTGTCGTCGGGCTTGAAAAGCTCCGGAGTAAAGTTGTGGCAAAGCCAAGCGGGCGTGGTCTGTGTAGAAGGGCCTGGCGGCGCACCGGTGCTCGCGGAAGCACCATCATTAGGCGGCGCACGAGGGCTGGTGCACAGATCAGCATGGTCGATGTCTGCCTCTGTGGCAGGTGAGGCGGTCTGCTCTACCGTAAGCGGACCAGGCATGTCGTCCTCACACATGTCAGTCATAGTCGCAGCGTCTTGGAAGTTCGGCCGTAGTTGGTTGGGGGCTTGAACTTCGGCTGCGGGAGACTGCGAGGGCGATGCTGATCGCTGCTGGTAGGACGCGCAGAGCGTTGATGTCAATGGAAGTTTGGGTTGGTCGAAGGAAAATCGGGCGGTGACCGTGCCTGTGGCAGACTCCAGGGCGTGCGGAGAGGCGTGCGGAGAGGCAGCCGGCGTAGAGTCTGTCACCGTCGATGCGTCACGGGCCGTCGAAGTTGGGGAAGACGGGCGAGTGGCAGCCATGCGCGACGGACCCTCGTACGCTCGGGGATTCTCGGGGAGGTCCTCGGGAAGGTCGGTCGAAGCAGGGGCGTCTTCTACCTGGTCGTCGTGGTCGGGCGCAGGAATGGGTGCTCCTGTGTCGGGACCCAAGGTAGAAGGTGGCGTAGCCGGGGGAATTAGGTCGCGGTCGAGGGAGTGCTGCGGGCCGGTTGGTACCGCTCACTGCGCCGCAGGGGAAACCTGGTAGTCGCGAGTCCCCGGAAGCGGGCGGTAGGTGTGGCCGTAGCACGCGAGCACCGCAGCGCAGAGGTCGTCGTAATGCTGCGGGCTGGAGCTCGACGCAGCAGCGAGATGACGCAGCTCTACCGGAAGGGCGTCGAGTAGGATGGCGTGCATCATCGGCTGTTCCGTGACGCCATTCAGCGCGAGAACAGCGTCGAGCTGGTAGAAGAACACTCGGGGGTAGGCCGGGTGGATAGGCTTCACTGGCGGGCAGAGTCGCGGAAGCATGGCAGCGGCCGCTCGTCGAAGGGTGCGTCCTCCGGGTCACCACTTGTAGCGAGAGACGAGACGTGGTTGACGAGGCCGGGCCGTGGTCTCAGCTTTATTTGGACGCGGGCGAAGGGAGAGAAGCGAAGCGGTTGCGGCTGTCGCGTCTAGCCAGCTCAAGAGCCAAGGCGTTCTGATCTCCTCGTGGCTAGCGCATCACGAGCCACGCGGCTGTCGTCTTCTTTGCGCAGCAGAGCGTCGCTACAATTTCATCGTTATCACGTGTAGTGGGTACATTACTCTATACTGGAACGTGCTTATACTTCATCGTTATCACGTGTAGTGGGTACATTCCACTATACTGCGTCATCGTCATATTTATCACGTGGAGTGGGTACATTCCACTATACGTGGCCATCTACTTACCTACCTACTACTACTACTACAACTACAGAGGAGGGACAGACCCACACCCTTAGGAGCTTCGCCCCTAAAACGGCTCTGAGCAACTACCGAAAGGGCAAAGACGAAATAAGGAGGGAGACATTTTATGATGTTCTAAGGGGAAGCGCTTCACTGTTCGAAGAGGGCCAGGGTTGCCTTAGAGCGCGTAGTTATAAAACGAGATTCAGTAAAGAAGAAGAAGAATGCACATGCTGTGGGGAAGCTAAGGAAACTACGGAGCATGGTCTGATTGAATGTGGAAATATGCACCTGTAGTTGTACGTTTGGGCATGAGCCTACATGAAGCCTTGCGTTTTAGGGACAACGATGGAAAGCTGGACACAGCAGCGACAGAAATAAGTAAGAGACTACACTGTTAGAGTATTCGTGGCAAGAAATTATATATAGGGAATAGAGATGAACAGTGGGGGAAATGGGGACGTTCTTCCGCGGGGGGTGGAGAGCTGGGCTGTGTTCGTGCGCCTGTTGCATACGTATTTGCGCAACACATATCCCGAGCAGCGTTTGTGTGTTGTGTTGTACAGAAACACGTTGGCTTCCTCGTCGCGCTGCGTGGTCGAAGTGTGTAGACTTCTCTTGGTCGTTACGTAAACGAAGACATGTAATAAAGTTAATCATCTGGAACCTCATTGTCTCGTCTTTTCCCATAGTAAGCGACACGCTGCATCGCTCGACAAGCGTGGTTTAACCACGTTCAACGAAGGCAACGGTTTTTCTGATTTCTGTCTCAACAGTCTGCGGACACTGCGAAAGTTATGAACATTGACCGGCCACCTAAAAATTTCAACCGAATCTCCTTTCTGGTGTAATATAATATACACAGTGAGCTACATCGGCTGAACAACGAATACTATTTCTAAAGTGAGTCGTTGCACATGAGATATATCAAACGGTCTTTACGAACGGCTATCATCGTTATGCTAGCCGCTGCAGCCGAATTGGGCAAAAGTAAGAAGGTTAGTTGTAATACCTATGGGCGCTGCAATGAGAGCGCTGAAGCCTCAGGCGAGTATGCATGTGAAGTAAATTAATCACAACGGCATTGTTGACAGCCCTCGTTTCGAAATTTATACTATCCTGGCTTCTCGCATACAGCAAAAGGGTAAGGAGAGAGAGACAGAAGAGAATGCCTAAGAACGACGTTCCTATATTTTTATTCTTGGTCTCCCGTCAACCGTAAGTGTTTCCTAAGTTCCGCATAGAAGATATTGAAGCTATGCTCGCTCACTTGAGCATGCGGCAGGCTTTGCAATCATCGCATCAGTTATTTTTTTTATTCCACCCACGCTCAGAGACTCACCTCCATCCCATATTTAAAAGGGCACGGCGGAAACATTGGAGGAACAAAGAAAAAATTGTGACACCGAAAACAGGAATAGACAAAAATATACAGCGTATTGGTCTGGTCGTCGGCCGCGAAAACTAGCGAAAATACGAGACCCGGAGGGGCAATCAGGGCCATCGTCACTGAATCCGTGCGGTGCTGTTGACGTTTTGAGAGGCAGAATTTCGCAGTTCTGTACAGAGCGCGATGTCTCTGCTCTTTATTGCCGTTACGTAACACACGGGGGCTGTCCTCTTGTTTCAACCATGATGTGGCACCTCTTCTCACATTCGGACTCAACCATCACCGTTTTACACTTGGTGTCAGGTTACTTGTCTGTATTTTCGCACTTTTTATTACAAAGTACAAAAAAATCGCACGCTCGGCGCATGTCGGAAACTCATGCGTGACAGAGAGCGACTGTCTTACCGCAAGAATTCTCGCGCTTTCTCAGGCGCGACTGGGAGACCCGGGGGAGCATACGCAATAGAAATAAAAAGTCAGCTGAAAGGAAA
>JALIZH010024362.1:0-28258 GCA_030522465.1 Rhipicephalus appendiculatus
GTTTTATTGAGGCAAGCAGTAACAAATATTTTGAAGTTTGCTCTGCACCATCGCTTGACCCCAACTGCACGCGGACGTTCGCGAAAGAGATGCGCAAAAGCATTAACTATATATTTGTAGTTTATCAGCTTACTGTCCGTTGTCTACAAGCTATTTACAAAAGTAATTGCTAACAGAATTAATACGACATTAGAGTTCAATCAACCAAAGGACCAGGCAGGATTTCGTACAGGCTTCTGAACAACAGACCATATTCATACTATCAATCAGGTGATAGAGAAATGCGCGGAATACAACCAACCCCTATACATAGCCTTCATAGATTACGAGAAGGCATTTGATTCGGTGGAGACATCAGCAGTCATGCAGGCACTGCGGAATCAGGGCATCGACGAAGCCTATATAAACATAATGGAAGAAATCTACAGCGGATCCACAGCCACTATAGTCCTCCATAAAGAATCCGACATAATCCCAATAAAGAAGGGCGTACGGCAGGGAGACACGATCTCTCCAATGCTATTCACCGCGTGTTTACAGAAGGTTTTTAGGGCCCTGGATTGGGAAGAGTTAGGGATAAGAGTTAATGGAGAGTATCTCAGTAACCTGCGATTCGCTGATGACATTGCATTGATGAGTAACGCGGGAGACGAATTACAGCTTATGATTACTGAACTGGATACGGAAAGTAGAAGAGTAGGTCTGAAAATTAATATGCATAAAACTAAAGTAATGTGGAACAATCTTGGCAGAGAACAGCGCTTTGCGATAGGTGGCGAGACACTGGAAGTTGTAAAGGAGTACGTCTACTTAGGATAGGTAGTAACCACGGCGCCAAACCATGAGAGTGAAATAACTAGAAGAATAAGGATGGGATGGGGATCATTCGGCAAGCATTATGAAATCATGAATGGAAGTCTACCACTATCCCTCAAGAGGAAGGTATATAACAGCTGCATCTTACCGGTACTTACCTACGGAGCAGAAACCTGGAGACTTACAAAGAGGGTTCAACTTAAACTGAGGACGACGCAGCGAGCGATGGAAAGGAAAATGATAGGTGTAACCTTAAGAGACAGGAAGAGAGCAGAGTGGGTCAGGGAACAAACGGGTGTTAAGGATATCATAGTTGAAATCAAGAAGAAGAAATGCATATGGGCCGGGCACGTAGCACGTCGGCAGGATAACCGCTGGTCATTAAGGGTAACTGACTGGATTCCAAGAGATGGCAAACGCGTGAGGGGGGAGACAGAAAATTAGGTGGGTAGATGAGATTAAGAAGTTTGCAGGTATAACGTGGCAGCAGAAAGCACAGGACCGGGTTGGTTGGCGAAACATGGGAGAGGCCTTTGCGCTGCAGTGGGCGTAGACAGGCTGATGATGATGATGATGATATATTTGTAGGGAGACGTGTCCGTCGCAAATTTGTGGACGTCATTGTTGATCTTGGCTCACGTATTGGCATTCACTTGAACAGCAGTATGATGCTGAATAAAGATAGAGTACCCAGTTCCCATATATAAGATCAGTTAAAGACTGAAGATGAATAAAAACCACCGTATAGCACGAAGTAGCGCGCATAAGTGGTAATTGCTGAAATAGATTATCGTCGAACTGCTAAAAAAGGTGCTGCTGCCCCAACGTGCAGCTCGCGACGGTTTACGCGCGCAAAATGCAAATGTTAGTGTAGCCACGTTAAAATACCCAAGTAACCTAAACGTGGCAAATCACGTTAACGTTACACGAACAGCAGTGAACGGGCTGCTGTCACTGACACGCGTGTACATCGCAGCACAAATAACCGAAATTGCTCACAGCACACGCACATGTGAAACACGTACGTGGGTTTCGAGATCTGAAGAATATCCTCGTCACGCTGGTATTCGCGAATTTTCGGTGAGCGAAACAACCGCTGTTCACGGAGAAGCACTAAAACGACACACGGACACACGTTAATCGTTCTTGCGGCACGGTGCATTACGAACCAAAGTCGGAGCTGAAGGTGCTCACCGAGGTTGTCTCCACTTCACGAAGCCCCGCAAAATATTTGCTGACCTAATGCATGCTCAAACACATGCACATGGCACAAAAAGAAAAGTTCAACGTTGCGCCGACTGTTCGCAAACCCCATGGTAGCTATATAACCCAGCGAAAAGACGAGCGTGCAAACGGTGGCGCTGTGGTGCAATAGGTAAGTTATCTGCTTTCAGTGCACGCGGTCCCGAGTTCGATTGCAGTGCTGTGCGCAATTTGCATGTTGTTGTCGTGGATGATTGTGATGCTCTTCATCTTCTGATTACCCGTAGGGATAATTACTACCGCCAAACTGGTGATAAAACTACGTGAATATTTTTTCCGCAACCGCGTCAGGGCCGCCTGCAGACAGGCCGCCTACACGACCGTCACGCGCGCCGCAGGCCGTACCTAGGCAGGATAAAATTGACTTAAAATCACGGCTAAGCATCGTCATGGCTACTTTGAATACCACTTCGAGTAGGGCCTCTTCCTCTGGGACACAGCTACGGAGCCGCGTAACGAATTGACTAAAAGCGGCCATAATTTGACTGGATTTCCTGCCTGCAGGCGTGTATTCTAGCCAGGATTTGACTAAGAGTGTAATCAACTTCTCGCCACACTGTGCGAACTACCTTCGCGCTGTGCCGTCGGTACTTCGTCCAGAGATTCTCCAGACCCTGCTTCAAGATGCCACAGCTTGGCACCTAGCCTTCTCGAGTAGGCTCGCAAGAATTGAGGAGAAATTCAGGCAGCGCCTTAACGCCAACGTCGCCCACGTACCCGCCGTGGTGGTCTTGTGTCATTGGTGTTCGAGTGCTGACCCAAAGGTCATGGCGGTCCCATTTTCGATAGAAATGAAAATGGTTCAGGCACGTGTTTTTAGATTTAGAAGCACGTTGAATAACCTTAGGTGGTCGAAATTTGCGGAGCCATCCACTACGGCGTCCATCATAATCATATCGTGGCATTGGGACCTTAAACGCCAACATGTTTCCTGTATTATTACGACAGCGATTACGTCCAAACATTTGGAGACTGTTAATGACGCAAGACACCGACAGCAATGCCAGCGGGATTTCTCCAGCCGAACTTTATGGTCAGGTAAATCAAAGCACACGGGTGCTCTTTTACGTCCACATCGAAATGCTGCCGCAGTAACCGGGAATGAAACCATTGCCCCAGAGCTTAGCAACGTGACACCTGACATGCTAAGCTGCCACGCCGGGTTCCCGCGCAACTTGTGGTCTATAGCAGTTTGGCCGAAAACTCACGCAGGTATAGGATACTGGTGCGTATGAACGAATATAATTAGCTTATAAGTGAAAGCCATACTTTGTGTAATATTTTGCTGCGCTTCGATTTGTATCAGTGCCTTGCTCATAGTTAACAACGATCGCTACCTGTTTTTCCAAAGCCAAAAGGGGATAGTGTTTATTTTTCTATTTACACATTTTTGTTCTATTTCATCAATAAGGAAACATATGTTGGTGAGCGTATCTGTATCAAATAACAGCTATTTTTAGAGCAACGACACCTTTGAAAGGAGCGGCTGACGGTAACAAATGAACGTCATTGGCAATGTACGTTATACAGGGTTCTGACGAGAATACATTGAAGCGCAGCCACAGACGTATATATAAGTCCTTGCGATCCGATTTCAAAATAGAGTGTCTTTCGCTCAAAACCAGAGCAATGACAGGTGTGCTGAAAGTTGCCTTCGTTGTATTGATTTTTGTTGCTGCAGCACACTGTGACGCACCAGTTGAAGAAGCCAAGTCTGATGGGACAGCTCATACAGCCGAAGAGAACACGCAAAACGGCAATACATTTTACAAGGTGAGAATTTTGCTGCAAGCCGTCTTAGAAATACAGGGAAGCAGACAACAAATTTTCGCTAATGCTTCATCTCATGCGTGGTTTAGGAATCTTTGCAAAGGCCACGGAGAGATCCCAATTAATGAAAGCTTTGAAATGTAAATTTTGTAGGTTAAAGTCATACTAGCAGATACTAGAGCGACACCCTAATTGAAACTCTGCAATATGATGAACAATCAATTGATCAGATGCTACAAGCCCTCCGCGATGGAGCAGTGGTTACGTTACTCGGCTGCTGACCCGAAGGTCGCGGGTTCGATCCCGGCCGTGGTGGTCGCATTTCGATGGAGGCGAAATGCTAGATGCCCGTGTACTGTGCGATGTCAGTGCACGTCAAAGAACGCCATATGGTGAATATTTGCGGACCGATACACTGTGGCGTCCCTTATAATCATATCTGGTTTTTTGGGTCTTAAAACCCCGGGTATTATTACTATGATCGGATGCTACAATATTAGAAATACTAGCCTCTACAAGGTACAGGTATGAGGAACGCAGGCTAAGAGCCATATGTCTGATTGACTAGGCCTGCGGTCCTTACTGGAAAGAGGCAGCAAATATGCAAAAGCAAAAAAAATGAAACAAAGAGAAGAAATACAACACATGATAAGTTGCTTGTGTTCCGAAACAGCGTGTTGTATACATCTTTAAGAAGAAAAGAGTTAAATGGAGATAATGTAAAACGACTTATGTGTTAATCATGATATTCATGAAAATAAAAAGTTTGAGACGTATCAACACGCACTTTCAAAATAAGATGTACGTTCATCTAAAAGCACAAGTAAGCAAACGAATAAGAGAATGATTGACAGGCACAGGCACATTTAGAGGCAGTTATCATGGCAATTAATGAAGAGAGTTAAGTAAAGACGTCAAGGCATGATGCGGCATTTGATATCCATAATTCTCCGCAAGTATAGAACATTCCAGGTTTCTCTTTCACATTTACTGAAAGTGCCCAAGTTTAATGTTAGACTTGAGTAGTGCTTAAGAAAACTCAAATTCTTCTTTGCGTTAAAAACTGTGACATAAGTGTAGTGTACAATAACTTTAGCGGCATTATATTTAACTGGCCAAAATGGGATCAGTATGTGCATCGAACTCAGCACATGAAATCGCAAGAGCGGCTTTCCTTTTCGACAGGAAGAGAATGCTCATGTTTGAGCTGGTTGTGTGGCCCAATACGAGACACAATTGGACAGAAAGTGGGATGACAATGTCATACACAACTGGAATTATAAAGCAATACCTTCACTCTTAATGGTAGCAGGAGATGTCATCTGTTTATTATCCTTGTAACAAGAGAATGACATGCCCATAGAATGAGTGGGGACGAAAATTGGGCGTGATAATAGCGCCGTCTGGATTCTAACGGTAGTTGCAAAAATATTTTAAAATTATTTTGCTCTCAACAGAAAAAAGTTTTAGTATCTTTTAAATTCCATTTACTTTCTAGAACTAAGATTATTGTTTGTGTAATTTACAGTTATGTGCAAATTGAAATCAGTTTCAAAAGCACATGCACGCTTTGATATGGCAGCTGGCTTTCCGCATAGAAGACGACTTCGTTGTCGTCTGCTTCTGCGTCATGGCTGCCTCCCGCTTGCTCCGGCAGCCCCCTCGCTGAATTTTTCTTATTTTCATAATGCACATTGTAGCAAATTACTCATTAGAAGCTGACAATTATCTTGCATACTTACTTTACTAAGTTAGGGATGCCGCATACCGGCCGAGCGAAATGAAGACGCTGATCACACAAACTTGCTGCAATTAATCATTTTATTGCGACTCAGTCGATGTTTACATAGAATGAAGGCCACGTAAGCAACGTTTTAGCATGTATACCACTGAGTAAAATGCATGCATGAACGTTCATATGCAAACAAGGTACGTACTACGCATAGCCCCACCGCAGATGTCCGGAGCACAGAAGCTGTCCAGCGCTGGCTGATACATACATTGAACTGCACGAAACCTTCGCTGGTGTAAATAAAAGTATACCGCAAACGCCCCCTGCACTTCTGTAGCTCAAGATGTCGCCACAGTTCGTTCACAGTATTCGGCAAACTGTTTGTAGTTGATATCAGCATATCAGCGTGCCTTTCACGACCAACAGCACGGCGCGACTGTTTGTTATCTGGTTCGCGCTGCCACCAAAAGAGCATCAATTTCCAATATTCCACGCGTTCGCACAATATAGGCTTCTGACAGCAGAAAATTAAATGAGAAACTGTTTTTTATGCGTACAGATCTCAAGTCTTACAAATAAAATCGGCGAAAAAGAGACTTAGATGGCGTTTCGATTCCCGCTGCCGGCGGTGCGCTGTCGTCGTTTCGACGGGGGCGACACCTGAAGGCCTGGACGAGAAGCTCGCAACCATGCCACTGGCTTGCTTGTAACTCGAACAAGTTTATTGGCAATAGTGTTGATGTGTTAACTCCTCAAGCTTTCTTGGAATCATGCCTAAACTATTTACCATCATTGATATGTTTATCATGGAAGGTCCTATTTTGAGATGCCCATGGGTCTTCTTCTTTTTGCTCTTTGGCCGAACGAGCATGGCTGATAAAGCACGCCAATAGCATGAATAATTGTTGGGGTGTAAGGTCCCAAGGCCGCGATTTCATTATGACTGAAGCCATAGTAGAAGGCTCCGGAAATTTCCACCAGCTGCGGTTCTTCAACGTGCACCTAAGTATGAGTATGTTAGCATTCTCAATGTTCTTATTGTCATATTCGGTGTTTGATGGTAACATATATCTTATTTTGTATCACCTCTCAGCTTTATACACTCTATTTTACGCGTCGTACGTTTTTAGGGCGAAGCACCTTAAGACCGAGCCTTGTCAGCGTGCGGTGGCGTGCACGCGCATAGCTCAGGTGCGAAAACATCAGCCCGGCTCGAGCTAAATCGCATTGATGATGATATGTGCGTGCGGCGGCGTGCACGCTCATAGCCCAGGTGCGAACACACCAGCCATGCTCGAGCTAAATCGCACTGATGATGATATGTACAGATAAGGAAAATTCTCTTTCTTCCATGGATCAGAACGAACGTAAAGCGCGGCATGCGGCGGCTCAAGGACAACGTAGACAATCGGACCCGGAGTTGAGAGCGCGGGAAGCGGCAGCAAAACGACAAAACCGATAAGCGGACTTGGAGTTACGCATATCTGAGGCGCAACGTCAATACGTAAATATTAGGTGATGTGTTCCTTTATTAGAAAGAACACAGATACGTAATTCTAAAGACCCTATGGTTTCTTAGGCTGCGCTGAAAATGCGGGCTTCCTCGCAAAAGCGAGGAGCTGTCGTCTGTCTCCGAGGTCGCGCGAAGTGCCGCGTGTTTCATCCGACGCACGATAGTTGGCGCACTCTGCCCCTGTCGCTGCAAACCAGGGAGGCTCTTTTCGCGGTCGCTCTACGCGACTTCTCAGCTTTTGACGCCTTTGACTCAAACAAATAAGGCCACTTACTACGCATTCGCCAATATCAGTGCATTTTCGAGCCTACTCTCCGCAATCAACTAAAGGGACACTAAAGGGCAAAACGATTTTTCTCGTAGTAGTAAATTGCTCTTTAACGGTACCAAAAACACCGCTCTCGCGGCGAGAAGACGCTTAGTCATGCCTGAACGGAAATGGTACGAGAACACCATCACGGGTGGCCGTGGATGAGAGCAGGACTCAAGTAGTACGGCCGGCAGAAGGGTATCGTCTTTCGACGACATTTGCAGCGAAACACGCAGATACACGGCCAATTGTTTTACTTGGCCTCCAGTAAAAGCTTTCAGCGATACGTTGTTTGTAGAAACGTCGTATTCAACAACGAGTGCCTTCGAAAGACCCGGCAGTAGGCCTAATTTTATTTATTTATTTTTAATTTTCTTTCCAAATACTGCAGCCCAATGCAGGGCTTTTGCAGGAGTGGGGTACATAAATACAATAGGAAAGAATAGCAGTAACATCACAACAATACCGTCACCTCCTAAGCACAACGGGGTACAGAATGAGACAAAAGATGGTAATGTCATTCAAATGACTCCAAAAAAATCTGATATGTTCATTTCACGAACAGAACCAGGTAGATCGTTCCAGTAAGCAATAGTCCTTGGAAAAAAAACTGTATTTGAACTTGTTAGTACGTGCAAAAAAAGGCCTTATGTTAAGATTGTGACCACGTCTAGTTGGCAGAGCACTAGCATACACGATATAATTGTCATTAGATAGCCGGCATGACGAGTGAACAAAAGAGTGCAACAGTTTCAAAGAGTCGATATCACCCCTAGTGCACAATGGTGATAACTTCAAAGATTTCATTGCAAATGGGGGCGAAAAAATCGTGGTCATATCGATGAAAAATGAAACGAACAGTTTTTCTTTGGACAGATTCGATTTTTTCCACATCACACACTTTGTATGGATTCCACACGCACGAAGCGTATTCTAATATAGGCCGAATCAGTGTTTTGTACATAAGAAGTTTGGTGGATTTCGCAGATTTAGATGACGTACGTCTTAACTAACCTAATTTTTAATGCTCTAGATGTAATGTAATCTATGTGATGCGACCATTGCATGTTGTGTGTGAACATAACGCCAAGGTATTTGTACGTCTGTGCTCGGGGATCTGCGATGTTGTTGAAGGAGTATGCATGATGCGATGGAGCATGGCTGTTCGTGAATGACAGAATTACGGTCTTTTGTAAGTTAATGCGCATCTGCCAATCCGAGCACCATGAACAAAAAAGTCACAGTTTCACCGCAAGGGTGAAGCAATGAATGCGATAGCAAAAAATTGTAATGTTATACGAAGTGAGGCTGGCAGCTAACTCTTTTTGGATCCGATCTCACGCAACTCTAGAAAACGCTTGTTTAAGAGAATTCTCTTCGCGTTGAGAGCGCAGCACGTAGAAGGGTACACCGGCCCCCCGCTGTCGGCCGCCGAGAAGGGGAGATAACGCGCGCACCCGCGCCCGCGCTCGTAAAATCGAATGTCGCCCCCCCCCCCCCCGCCCGCTGTCGGCCGCCGAGAAGGGGAGATAACGCGCGCGCCCCCCGCTCGTAAAATCGAAGGTCGCTCGAGAGAGCCCCCCCTCGCGTCTTTTCACGCTCACGAACGACGGGCGGGGCCGGTTATATATATATGTACATATACATATACGGCAAATGACGCCGACGCCGACGGCGAAAAGCAGCCGCGAGTGTCCATATAATTGCTATCGCAATAAAATGCGAGAAAGAATCCTGAATTATGACGTGATCGTGAGGAGAAGTAATTACCTGATAAAGCACACAGTCGTCGGCGTAGAGACGAACTTGGGACTTAATATTGCTGGGAAGTTCATTTATAAAAATCAAAACTAACAAGGGACCCAGAATGGAGCCCTGTGGGACACCAGATGTAACTTGTAATGTTGAGGATGATTTAGACTTGAATGAAACGAATTGAGAGCGCGAGTTTAAAAAAGTTTGCTATCCAGTCGACCAATTGCGGTTTTTTTCTAAATTACATCTAGTTTACCAAGAAGCTTGCTGTGAATTACGGTGTCGAAAGCCTTAGAAAAATCTATAAATAAGGCACCAATTTGATTACCAATGTCTAAATTACTCATAATATCATGCGAAAATTCCACTAGTTGCGTGCTGAAGCCGCGACGAAATCCATGTTGTATGCTACACAAAAGGTTGTTCGATTCAAGAAACTCAATTATGTGTTTATGAATAATGTGTTCGAGCAGTTTTCCGGAATTGGAAGTAAGCGATGTGGGTCTGTAATTGGAGAGCAGTTGTCTGTTTCCTGATTTATGTAGAGGCAGGACCTTGGCTAACTTCCAGGACTCGGGGACTGTACTTGACAAAGATTTGTTAAAAAATTGGGGGGACCCTTAAGCTTCGCCTTTAAGAGTTGAATGCGATAGCGATATCCCGTCCCTAGTGCGTACTTCAATCACTTAGTGCATATTATGTAATGGGTAGTATGCTTTAAACCAGGAGATATTATGCGCGGCAAATGTAGGAAATGTTTTCGAACTTGCTGTGCACCCACTACGTGGTGTTAAGGAAATACGCGCAGTAAGGTGTGTGCCGTTTGTAATGGGTGGCTGGCTTTAAACTATGGAATCGTTATGATAGTCACTTATTCTGACGCCCGATGGCAATGTACGCTTGTACCACGCAATATTCCTGGGATATTACATGTTATAGTGCGACGCCTATATAAAGGACGCTTGCGTCCTTTATATCAAGCATGGAAGTTATTTTCACTGCATTTCCAAGCAGAAGAAGTTATTTTCGCAGTATTTCCAAGCAGAGGCATCCGCTGCTTCGAACTTTCTTGCAAGTGAATTTAGCCGATGTTTTACCAAATTTAGTGGTATCTACTAATATTGTATCGCCTCCCTATTTGCAAGGTTTCATGCGTGAAGTATACGAATCAGTGCGCTTTCTCACAGCAAGATTCTCCAATGATTATTTGTTCTCTAGCGCAAGAAAATATCTGTATAACGATCTGTTAGATATGTTATTTCCGGCCCCACTGTACCGCTCACTATATGCTGGATTGTCTGGTCATGACGTGCTAGTACGTGTGAAGAAAATGCCTATTTCACCAATAACGAAGACATTTTTCTACAAAGTGCACACAGAAACACTGCCTGTAAAAACCTGGTTAAGCACCAAAGGTATCTTTGTATCCTCAATTAATTGCCGCCTCTGTGAAGTTCCAGAAACAATAGAACATTGTTTCATTAGTTGTAAGGACGCCATCCTCTTTTGGGACGTCCTGCAGAGGGCTTTTAAAAAGCAACTTGATTTAAATTCTCACACCATACGTTATCTGGTACCACCCAAACCCAATGCTAAACCCAATGCTATGCCAGTCGACATGCTGTTGTTAATGGGCATGCACAGTTTATGGAAAAACTCGCATGTTAGACAGGCATGCGGAATCAATGGTGTCTTCGCGGTCACATTTCGTGCAAATGACTGTACAGCTAAAAGACTTCTATGAAGAACTACAGTTTCGGCCGGACTGGTATCCACAGTTCATAGAATGCACTGCTCAAATACCCTTTTAGAACAAGGTGTTACGGGAAATTTGTTTTGTAATGCCTATTGTACATTTGTGGAGGAAGCCTTAAGTTTTTTGGACGCTATGTGTATACATGAACCTCATTTGTAATAAATACCATGTAAGAGAAAAAAAAAAAGAGGCATGGCTGTGTGGTAGGACACCTGCTTGCCACGCAGACAACCCGGGTTCGATCCTCACTCGGACCCGAAAATTTTTATTATTTATTTTATTTGCATCTTTCTCTATTTTTCGGCCACGGACAAGATGATGATTTTTCGCTCACAACGAACGACGCCGACACCGACGCCGGGATTTCTGCGAAACGAGCTCTTTAACGCTATCGCGTTAAAATGATGGTCAAATAACGCGAGCACCAGAGAGCGTACCGCACCAAAAAGCTTTTTGGAATATTATCGGGACCAGTGCACTTTTTCGTACCCAACTTGAGAATCAAGTTTAGGATACCATCTGTGCTAATTACCAGATCGTCGATGGACAGCTCTGGGTTAGAACTGAGCGAAGGGAGAGCATTATTGTCATGCGTGAACACTGACTGAAAATAGATATTGAACGCATTAGCTATCTTTATAGGGTCTGAAACAGCCATGCTGTCTATAATAAAGGAATCTGTATCGGTTTTGGTGGGGCTAATAGAAGACCAGAATTTCCGAGGGTTAGATTTTAGTAATGCAGGAAGTTCAACTTGGAAATAAAAGTTCCTAGCACGTTCCATTTTTTCACGCAGATCTATCACAGCAGTGTTAAAGCGGCTGATAACATTTGGATTACCTGTCTTTTTCAAACGGCGCAGACGACGAACGCGACGCGAAGTTTGCAGCAAGCTGCGATTCATCCATGGAATCTGCGGATTTCTTTTTTTGGTTTTGAGAGGAACGAATTGAGCAATGCATAACTTCACCATACGCTCAAATGCGTTGACTAAAGTGTCAACGTGACCGTGACTACTAAGTGCATGAAATGAATCAAAGTTGGAAGCAAGCGTATCTCTGATAAAGGCGTCATCAGCATGAATGAAGTCATGAAACTGCGTAATGTTAGGTTGATGTTCGTTTAGACCGGATGGAAGCGATATGTGCACAGCTTTGTGGTCTGAAATGCCATCAATTACGTCGCATTGAAATGCAGTTTGAGCTAAAAGGGAACTGAGGAAAACAAGGTCTAGCAGAGCGTTACGGCGGGTTGGGGATTGTACAATTTGAGTAAGGCCCAGGGTTAGTGAAATAGATAAGAGTTCCCTACAAATGGAAATTTCTTGCCCGGTGCAACTTTTTGTTTGCCAATCAATACCCGGTGCACTAAAGTCCCCCATAAAGACCAATTCTGAGGTACCAAAGTTATGTTTGTGCATAAATGTGCTAAGCCTTTGTAAATAATCTAAGGAGGAACCTGGTGCTCGAGAGAATACTCCAACAATTATTGACAGTTTATTTAAGCAGAGTTTACACCAAGCAAGTTCAATATCAGGTGTGTCGGGGAGCACAAAAAAATTTTATGTCAGAACGAATAAGTAGCGCTACACCACCACCTTTGCCATGTGATCGGTCATTGCGTACTGCTACGTAACCGGGTGGGGTAAATTCACAATCAAACACTCCATCACGTAGCCATGTCTCCGTTATGGCCACTACATGAGGAGAGTACGACGTAACAACAGCGAGTAAAGGCACGAGCTTATTAACAGTACTTCTGGCATTTAAATACAAAATACTTAGATTTTTAGAAATTCCTGGCAGTCAACGAGAAGTTGTTTTAGTTTTTGAAGCAAACGATTGTTTAGCGGCGCCAGTAGAATCACGCTTTGAGGAATCTGTACCATTGTCCGAGGTGTAGCGCACGTCATCAATGTAGGCATCATCATAACGTAGCTTTACTCTGGATCCTTTATCTCGATAACTGGCAGTTGCGTCCCACAGTTTCTTTCGTAAGGCGTGCATATTCGGGGATAAATGTTCAGTTATGTACAGACCAGACCCTTTCAGTTTCGAAACATTTTTCATGACGCGCATTTTTTTCCTGTAGTCAAAGATTTTCATTATCACTGGTCGTGGTCTCCCTTCACGTGATCTGCCTATGCGATGACATCGCTCAATATCTGGGCATTGTGTCTGAAGACGCTCTGACAGCACCTGTGTTACAGCATTCAGCAAAGAGTCGGTATTTTCATCATGCGTTTCCGGTAAGCCATGTAAAAGAATATTATTTCGGCGTGATCGATTTTCTAAGTCATCCGAATTTAAACTGAGTTTGGTGACAGATTCTCTAAGTGACGCGATTTCAGATTTAAGTTTATCACTTCTCGCGCCATAATGAGTAATAGCTGCCGAAGATTCGAGTGCACATACACGAGTCTCAAGGGCTTCGAACCGTGAATGAAATGTTTCTTTGATATCAGCAATATCACTCGCAATTTTTTTCTGCCCATCCAGTAATTGCGCAAGAAGATTAGCCGTGTCGGTTGGGAAACTGGTGGAGCTGCTAGTGCTATTCGTAAGGGGTGTGTTAACCTCTGTTGACTTAGCAGTATTAGCTGAAGCCACACCTCTAGGCCCAGGGTTAAGTTCGACGTCACCACTCAAAAGAAGACCATCAAAATAGTGCAAAACACGAGAGCAACAAGCAACAAGACTGTTCGGGCAGAACAGCAGCAATAAGAAGCGGTCCTCGGAACGATAGCTATAGGCATGAGGAATATAACATACCTGCGTGAAAAACAGGCAGCGATTTAGTGACATTCCGGCGTTGCCGCTGTTCTGCCCACTGATGCGAGTATCCGCTGCGAAGGCCTTTATAGCGACCGGTGCTGACGTTGTCGACCACGTGTTAACGATGAATGGCTTTGAGTAGATGACGTCGGTCACAGGTGGAACACGTGGAAGTGCGTCGGTAAGGCTCCGTGGCGTGCCAGGGTCAGCAACTATCGGTGAGACAGGATCGACCACGGACTCACCATCGAGGGCGTCATCGTGTTGCAGAGGCAGCGTGCACGATAAGGCAGCGTCACCGCAGAGCAATCCATGGTAGAATCCAAAAAGCTGCGTGAAAAACAGGCAGCGATTTAGTGACATTCCGGCGTTGCCGCTATCCTGCCCAATTCATGTTAAAAAGACAGGGCATACAAACACGGACACAAGAGAGAAGTCAAGACCCCACAGATGCAGTCTAACAACTTAAAAAAGCACACAGCTGCGGGAAAGAAGGTGAATGCAAAAAAAATATATCTGCGTGCTCAGCAAAGAGGCGACACGTATAAGCCCGGCAAGCGTGGCGGTCTACGTGAGAGGTAAATGTTATGGCACTTGATTTCGTCTTTTCGCAAGTTAATGGTTGGTTGGCTCACGCATAAGCTACCGCTAACATTGATATCACAGTCCACAAGCATTATATTGTCACGTGGTCGTGACGTTGACCCAAGCAGCAGTCGGTATGTTCAAGATCAAACTGTTTATTAGGCCGAACTTGTGGCCGGTAAACGGAAAGTCAGATTACAGCAATAAGCACTGGCACTGATAGCGGCGAACGGAGCGTCGACCGTCGATCAACTGGCAAACGGTGAAGCGCGTCGGCATTTATACGCGTGTCATCGAATATTCCAGTCTTATCACTGGTTGTCGCGAAAGCTCTGGAATAAGCTCGCGTGTTCGCGTCTTGCGCGCAATCTTAACACAACGATCTACAATAATCGCGAAGCTTCTAGAAAAGTGAGGCGCGGTTTGCGCTGAGCATTGCTTACAGTCTCTGTGGGCGTAAACCGAATACAGCACAAGTATAATACAAAACGCGCGTGGCAATGCCCCCCCTCTGAAAAAGCATCGTCCCGATGCTTAAAACAGAACACGGGGGGAGGGGGGGTTCATGCAACAATAAATAACAATAATAAAGCAAGAAAGTACAATAAACAATAAGCACAAGCACGAAAGTACAATAATAAAGCAAAAATTACAGTCTTCAGGTTCACTAACGCGCGTAATAGGGCTTGAGGCGCACGACGTGGACGACTTCAGGTCGCGCACGGCGCCGCTGAGAGTTCGTAATGCCGTCAGGGACAACCTCGTAGTCGAGTGCGCCGAGACGTCGAAGTACCCTGTAGGGTCCGAAGTATCGTCGAAGAAGCTTCTCGCTAAGTCCCCGTCGGCGAACTGGCGTCCCATACACGGTCACCGGGTTGGTATTCCATGTGGCGTCTTCGAAGGTTGTAGCGACGGCTGTCGGTCTTTTGCTGGCTCTGGATGCGCAGACGGGCGAGTTGTCTGGCTTCTTCGGCGCGCTGAAGGTACACGGTGACGTCGACGTTTTCCTCGTCGGAGACATTGGGCAACATGGCGTCGAGCGTCGTTGCCGGGGTCCTTCCGTAGACCAATCCATACGGCGTCATTTGCGTCTTTTCTTGTACCGCCGTGTTGTATGCAAAGGTTACATACGGAAGGATGGCATCCCACGTCTTGTGCTCGACGTCGACGTACATGGCCAGCATATCGGCGATGGTCTTATTTAGACGCTCGGTGAGGCCATTGGTCTGCGGGTGGTAGGCGGTGGTCCGGCGGTGACTTGTTTGGCTGTACCTCAGGATCGCCTGCGTTAGGTCCGCTGTAAAGGCCGTACCTCTGTCGGTAATGAGGACCTCTGGGGCGCCATGACGCAGTACGATGTTCTCGACGAAGAACTTTGCTACCTCGGCTGCACTGCCCTTGGGCAGCGCCTTTGTCTCGGCGTAGCGGGTGAGGTAGTCCGTTGCTACGACGATCCATTTGTTTCCGGAATTCGACGTCGGGAACGGCCCCAGTAAGTCCATGCCGATTTGCTGGAACGGTCGGCGAGGTGGCTCGATGGGTTGCAGAAGTCCGGCTGGCCTAGTGGGTGGTGTCTTCCGTCGTTGACAATCTCGACAGGTCTTCACGTAGTGGGTGACGTCGGCAGCGAGGCGAGGCCAGTAGTACTTTTGTTGTATCCTCGCGAGCGTACGGGAAAATCCAAGGTGTCCAGCCGTCGGGTCGTCATGCAGAGCGTCCAGAACTTCGGGACGTAACGCTGAAGGTACTACGAGGAGGGGAGTCGGCCCGGAGTGGCGAGAAGTTTTTCTTTAGGAGAATGCCGTTGCGCAAGAAAAACGACTCCAGTCCTCGTCTGAATACCTTTGGAGCCATGGTGGCCTTGCCCTCGAGGTATTCTATAAGGCCCTTGAGTTCCGGATCGGCTCGCTGTCGTTCGGCGAAGTCATCGGCGCTTATGGTTCCCAAGAAGCAGTCATCATTAAGGTCGTCCTGTGGCGGCGGGTCGACGGGGGCGCGAGACAAGCAGTCGGCGTCAGAATGCTTTCGTCCGGACTTGTAAACGACGGTAACGTCGAATTCTTGAAGTCTGAGACTCCATCTTGCGAGGCGACCTGAAGGGTCTTTCAAGTTAGCTAGCCAACACAAGGCGTGGTGGTCGCTCACAACTTTGAAGGGCCTACCGTAGAGGTAGGGGCGAAACTTCGACGTAGCCCAGATGATGACGAGGCACTCTTTTTCTGTTGTTGAATAGTTGGCCTCTGCCTTGGATAGCGACCGGCTAGCATAACTGATAACCCCTTTCCAGTCCGTCCGTCTTCTGCACAAGGACGGCGCCGAGTCCCACGCTGCTTGCGTCGGTGTGCACTTCTGTTTCGCCGTGTTCGTCGAAATGCGCAAGTAACGGAGGCATTTGCAGGCGTCGTTTTAGTTCTTGAAATGCTTCCTCTTGCGGTGTTTCCCACTTGAACTCGACGTCGGATCTGGTAAGGTTAGTGAGTGGCTCGGCGATGCGGGCAAAATTTTTGACGAACCGCCTGTAATAGGCGCACAGGCCGAGAAATCGACGGACGGCCTTCTTGTCGGCGGGTGGCGGGAATGTAGCGATGGCGGCTGTCTTTTGTGGATCGGGGCGTACTCCGGACTTGCTGATCACGTGACCCAAGAACAAGAGCTCCTCGTATGCGAAGCGGCACTTTTCAGGCTTCAAAGTGAGGCCGGAGGTCTTGATTGCTTGAAGTACTGCGTTAAGTCGCCGGAGGTGTTCGTCGAAGTTTGAAGCAAACACAATGACGTCGTCCAGGTACACGAGGCAAGTCTGCCACTTCAATCCTGCCAGTACGGTGTCCATAACCCGTTGGAAAGTCGCGGGTGCCGAGCAGAGACCAAAGGGCATGACCTTGAACTCGAAGAGGCCGTCTGGTGTTATAAACGCGGTCTTTTCTCGGTCTCTCTCGTCGACTTCAATTTGCCAATAGCCGGTCTTGAGGTCCATCGACGAAAAGTACCTCGCATTGTGGAGTCGATCGAGGGTGTCGTCTATCCGTGGGAGAGGGTACACGTCCTTCTTCGTTATTTTGTTCAGGCGGCGATAATCGACGCAGAAGCGTAGGGTTCCGTCCTTTTTCTTCACTAACACCACGGGTGACGCCCACGGACTCTTTGAAGGCTGGATGATGTCGTCGCGTAGCATTTCGTCGACTTGTTTCTTTATTGCCTCGCGTTCCCGCGTTGAAACTCTGTACGGGCTCTGACGTAGTGGCCTGGAACTTTCCTCTGTTATGATGCGGTGTTGTGCGACTGGGGTCTGTCGAACTCTGGACGACGACGAAAAGCAATCCTTGTATTGCAGGAGCAGGGTTTTGAGCTGTTCTTGTTTATGCGTCGGAAGGCTCGGATTGATGTCGAAAGTTAGTTGACGAGCTTGGTTCGTCGTAGCGTGTTCGGTAAACTCGGCGAGGGCGAAGGCGTCGCTGGTTTCCACGATGTCTTCGATGTAGGCGACCGTCGTGCCTTTGCTCACGTGCTTGTATTCGTTGCTGAAGTTCGTAAGCATCACTGTTGCTTTCCCTTCACGCAATTCGGCGATGCCTCGTGCGACGCAAATCTGACGGTTTACAAGCAGGTGTTGATCACCCTCGATGACGCCTTCGAAGTCTGCCGGTTTTTCAGTGCCGACGGAAATGATGACGCTGGAGAGAGGCGGAACGGTGACGTGCTCTTCTATCACGTTCAATGCATGGCTCCATGGCGTCGTCTGGGTAGGCAGCGCTTTTTCTGAGGTTAGTGTTATCGACTGAGACCTTAGGTCGATGACGGCGCCGTGTTTACTTAGGAAGTCCATCCCAAGTATTACTTCCCTGGAGCAGTGCTGTAGGATTAGAAAGCTGGCTGGATAGGTCCGGTTATTGATGGTGACTCTTGCTGTGCAAACACCGGCTGGCGTTATTAGATGACCCCCAGCGGTACGGATTTCAGGGCCTTGCCAAGCAGTCTTCACTTTCTTCAGCTTCGTCGCGAAAGGCCCACTGACGACGGAATAGTCGGCTCCAGTGTCGACGAGAGCGGTGACGTTGTGACCGTCGAATATTACGTCGAGGTCGCTGGTTCGTCGTCATCCGTTGCGGTTGGGTCGCGGCGTCGGATCACGGCTACGTCGATTTGTTGCGCTGCTTCCTTGTTGCATCGTCACGTCTTCGTCGGTCCGCGACGTTTCGTCGGCAGGGCTTCGTCTGCTTGGCGTCATGTTCTGGTTTCCTCGCGTTGTCGTCGTCGGCGGCCGCGGAGGATCTTCGGCATTTCGTCGTACAGCAACCGCACCTCCATCGGTTGCTGCCCTTAGTTTCCCGGATACGGGCTAGGCGACCGGCCCCGGTTTGGGCCAGTGTACTGCCGGCGGTGCGGTGACATGTAGCGGCCGGGTGACGGCGAGCGGGAAGGTCGTCGTTCTTGCCACTGTGTGCCGGAGAGGTAGTCGTCGATTTCGCGAGGCCGTTCTCCTGGCTGCGGACGCGGCGCGTTGACGGCGAATCCGCATAGCCCCATCTGTCGGTACTGGCATCGGCGGTACGTGTGGCCGGCTTCTCCGCAATGGTAGCAGAGTGGACGGTGGTCGGGGGCTCGCCAGATGTCGGTCTTCCTCGGCGTGTACCGCTGGCCTGCAGGCGGGCGACATGGCGATGGTGGTGGTGGTGGCGTCTGGCGACGGTAGTGCTGCTGTGCGGCGTCCTGACGGGGGGCGTTGAGAGGGTGCGTAGCGTCGGGCTGCAGCAGCGTAACTCAAGGCCTGCGGCTGGGGCTGCGTTTGTTCGGGAATTCCCAACGCTTGCTGGACTTCGTCACGAATAATGTCGGCGATCGAGTCCACTTGAGGCTGGGTCGAGGGTAAGAGCTTGCGCAGTTCCTCTCGAACGATCGCTCGGATCGTTTCGCGTAGGTCGTCGGCTTTCAGCGCTTGAACATCCGCGTAGCTCGTCGTAGGCAGGCGGCGGTTGTATTGCCTGTTGCGGAGTTCCAGCGCTTTCTCGATGGTAGTGGTCTCCGAAACGAATTCCGAGACCGTCTTCGGGGGTTGCGCACAAGTCCGGCGAAAAGTTCTTCCTTTACTCCTCTCATGAGGAACCGAACCTTTTTTTCCTCGGGCATGTCAGCGTCGGTGTGCCGGAAAAGCCGCGTCATCTCCTCCGTAAAGATCGTGACGCTCTCATTCGGGAGCTGCACTCGTGTGTCCAGTAAGGCGGCGGCCCTTTCCCTTCGGACGACGCTCGCGAACGTCTCCAAGAAAGCGCCACGAAAGAGGTCCCACGTTCGAAGCATGGACTCCCGGTTCTCGAACCACGTCCTCGCGGCGTCTTCGAGGTAGAAGTAGGCGCGTCGCAGTTTTTCGTCCGAGTCCCAGTTGTTCATAGTCGCGACGCGTTCGTACGTCTCCAGCCAGGTCTCGGGGTCCTCACTTGGCGATCCATGGAAAGTCGGTGGCTCTCTCGGTGGCTGGATCACGATCGTTGCTGGGGACACAGCGGCTGTCATTGTCCCTGTCGTCTTCGTCACCGTGGCCTTTGGCTTGTCCGGTAGGAGTCCGTGCTGCGGGGGAGTCCTTTCAGCCTGCGGCTGGCCCGACTGTCACTGATGGTGTCGGTGTCTTCTTCGCGACGTGGGCTGGGTTCACGGCTTGAGGGGGGGCGTTCGGTACATGGGCCGTGAAGCACCTCCACCAGATGTCACGTGGTCGTGACGTTGACCCAAGCAGCAGTCGGTATGTTCAAGATCAAACTGTTTATTAGGCCGAACTTGTGGCCGGTAAACGGAAAGTCAGATTACAGCAATAAGCACTGGCACTGATAGCGGCGAACGGAGCGTCGACCGTCGATCAACTGGCAAACGGTGAAGCGCGTCGGCATTTATACGCGTGTCATCGAATATTCCAGTCTTATCACTGGTTGTCGCGAAAGCTCTGGAATAAGCTCGCGTGTTCGCGTCTTGCGCGCAATCTTAACACAACGATCTACAATAATCGCGAAGCTTCTAGAAAAGTGAGGCGCGGTTTGCGCTGAGCATTGCTTACAGTCTTTGTGGGCGTAAACCGAATACAGCACAAGTATAATACAAAACGCGCGTGGCAATATGCAGTTTCTTAATTCATGTGCCGGTAGAAAACCGCGCCTTCGTCGAATTTTGACGTACACTTACACTCTCGACAACGTATACAGATTATAAAGTGGGCCTGCGGTTAGCAATCTTTTATGTTCCATTAATCTTTGGTTATTACAGCGTTAGCCAAGGGCATTAAAAGTATCCAAAAGTAGCAGCGCGTATCTGTGAAAACAACTGCGATGTTGTTACTTAAATGGCTTATTACAAAAAACTTTCTGGTGGAAATATAAATAAGTACCACCAGACTGCCTAAAATATCCATGCATATCCACAAAGTAAATGATCATGAGGGAGCGAAGCACGGTGATTGTTTGGTAACCGTGAATCTCCCGTGGCATCTTGCCCACTCGCTCATGGAAATGAGTGACAACGCGTGTGTTCAGTTTATACAATGTGTTTTATTGGTCATAACTCGTATGTCGTATTGAGTTCTGGATTCCGTTTTCCTTTCATTATCACAGCTTTGTGGTCGGTAAAATGTAGAGCCAACGGTTCTTCGAGCGGATCTAACCCGAACTTGGAAAAGACAAGGTCTATGCACGTCCCCTTGGCGGTTGTTGGTTGTTTACAGTCACACGAAATGCATCGTATAGAGCATATCGAGACGTCATGTGCTGCTCAAGCTAGTCCTTGTCCGTGATGTCAACGTTAAAGTCACCGTCTCGTACGAAGGGGTTGTTCTTCTCGACGTTGCCGTTTTGCTGCCGCTTCTCGAGCTCTCAACTTCGGGTCCGCTTGTCATTTTTTTCGTTTTGCTGCTGCTTCCCGCGGTCTCAACTCCAGGTCCGATTGTCGACGTTGTCATAGAGCCGCCTTATGCCGCGCTTTACGTTCGCTCTAAAACGTGGCAGAAAGAGAATCCTCCTCGCCTGTACATGTCATCGTGGATGTGATTTAGCTCGAGCCTGGCTTATGTTCTCGCACCTGGGCTATGAGCGTGCACGCCTCCGCACGCCGACAAGGCTGGGTCTTAAGTTGCTTCGCCCGTAAAACATAATTTCTGAGATTAAAGCTGAGTCTGCACTTGAGCATTCATTTCGCGCAGGACGACGAAGTGTCTTGCGCTGTTCTAGAATCGACATTGTCTTCACGTCTCTTTCGCGGCTGTTACTAAAAGGACTATACTCCATCTCAGTAGTTCTCTTCAGCACTGTGGAGGCTACAGGGTCCCTTAGCCAAGAGAAAGGGCGATTAGCCCCTCCACACACTGACAACGCTCGGTCTTAGGGCGCTTCGGCCCTAATAATCGGGCCCGGTGGCATCACCTTCGCAATCGCCAGCATTGCTTCTCTTCGTCGACACCTTCCCCCCACCCCACGTGTAGGGTAGCCTACCGAGCTTAGCTTGGTCAACATCATGGCCTTTCTCCTTCGTTTCTGCCTCTCTCTCTCTCTCTTTATTTGTGCGCTTAACATTGACCGTTTCTAACTATCCTCGAATGCCTACTGCAAGTACAGCCGCGAAATGCCCACTACGTCATAATTCTTTTTTACGAATTGCCGTAGTACCTACTACTCGTCCGTGAGGTGCTACACGCATCTTCGTAGTTTCAGACTGTGTTGATGCTGTTGCTCATAATGTTGATTAGTTATGCCTGAGCGCGTTCTAATGGTTGGGCAGCTTTAATCTACCCTCTGGACGCCAAGTTAGCAAGTTTTTATGCCTGCTGTGATTCTACGCTTCTGCTACGCAGTATTACATACGTTGTGGAGACTCCTCTCACAGCGTGACATCCGTATAGGTTTTTTTTTTCGAGCGGTTTCAAGCACTGATGTGGCTTTGTGGTAAGACACTTGCCTGCCACGCAGAAAGCCTGGGTTCAAATCTCCCTCGAACGGAAAATGTTTGTTTTGTAAGACGGCGCCAGGTATGACGGTACATTTGGTATATATACAACACAGACACGCGAGCTAATGACCGGCGAGAAAAAATGATTATGACGATTTCGGTGATTTGTATGCACTAGTGAAAATGATGAACTCCCGCAGTCAGCGCTCACATTATTTAGTTCTTGACGAAGGCGGTCAGCAATACATCCATTTAGTAAAGGGACGAGCGCCGGATATAGGGCTTCAGGTGAGACACACGGGCAGTCTCGGTGCCTCGACGATGGCGGTCAGTAGCCGAACAGGGGAAACGCCAAAAGTCCCCGCAGATGTTTTTTTTCAAGCACGATGTACGGATAGAGATATCTGTGAATAAATTTTTCATAGAGCCCCGGTTTGCCAACAGGTGTCCACAAAAGCGCCGCAGTGGCCGATGCGGGCAGCGAACTCTTCTGGGAGGGTTGCAGATGGGACAGAGGGCGTGGAGAAATGGGTAGTGTACAGAACAAAAGACGGCTCAAGGCCATACACGAGGAAAAAATTACACCATCTCCTGCTAAAGGGAACCATGTGTAGATGTGAAGCAGCGGGCGCTAGCGCTTACACTGGCGGTGGCGTTGACGCTGGCGCTATCGCAGCGTTGCGCAGGAGAGAAAACTGAGGAGGCGCAAAGCACGCAGTGATGGAGCGGTGTTTCCTACTGGAACATGCCAATCACTGCTAATGGGCAATGAGAGACAGAAGACTCCGACTGCACACAGAGACCCGCAGTCGGCTTTTAGTTAACGCGCACGCTGCGAATTTTTATTGTTCAACAACGCACAGGAGAAATCTCCCACCGGCACCACCTTGGGGGTCAAGATCCATTGCCATATATACGGGATGGACAGTGAACGGTTGTGCAGCGCGAGCAGTCGGTTTTTTCAACCAAGAAACTCGCTAGCAGACGCTGCCTGCGTCGGCGTCGCGAGGCGAGAGAGGGGGCTAGTGTAGGAGAGAGGGGGGGGGACGCGCATGCGCAGTGGGGGTGTGGACGCTGTGGGCAGGGATGCCTAGAGGAGAGAGGGGAGAGCGTATTAGAGGAGAGAGAGAGGGGGGGACGCGCATGCGCAGTGGGAGCGCGGGGAGGGATGCCTAGAGGAGAGAGGGGGGGGGAGCGTAGGAGGGGGAGAGAGGAGGGGAGGCGCATGCGCAGTGAGGGTGCGGTTGCCGCGTGGAGGGATGCCTAGAGGAGAGAGAGGGGGGAGAGGAGGTTTTTTTATTTTTATTTTTTTAAAGGGTTTGCGCATGCGCAGTAAGTTAGGCCTCGAGGCACACCACCACCACCACCACCACCACCACCAGATTAAGCTTCGCCATAAGATGCTTCACATCTAAAACCGGCTGCAACTTGTATTACGTTGTATGGAAGTATTGTAGGCAAATGTATGAAAGGAAGTACTGTGTCCCAGTTCTTGTGATGGAGCTGAAGATACATAGACACCACGTCTGACAAAGTACGATGAAAACGCTCGGTGAGACCATTTGTCTGCGGATGATATGCCTATATTTTCTTATGGATGGTGTTAGAGGTCTGTAGGGTTTCAGAAAGGACATGGGAAAGAACTGTTTTTCCGCGGTCACTAAGGAGAACACGAAGGTCGTCATAGCACATAATTTTGGCACGCGGCTCAAACTGTGCGACTTCGGAGGCAGCGCCAGAATGAAGAGGTGCCGTCTCAGCTTAGCGAGTTATGTGGTCCACGGCAGTAAGAATCCAGCGGTGATTGACGGGTGGAAGCGGGAGGGGACCGTATTAATCTATGCCCACCAATTCGAAGGAAGCGGACGGGCACGGTAGAGGTTGTAAAGGCCCGCGCGAACAGATGTCGAACATTTTCGGTATAGACCTTATGGAAAATTGCTGCCATCTGTCGGAGGTTTGAAGAAGCTACTGATTCGACGCCATGTTGGAGGCTTGTGTCCGAAATGTATTGCGGTCACTGCTATTACTTCGTGCTTGTATCTGCTTTTATAGCAGGCAGTCGGGGCAAAAAACGTCAGACGAGCGTATAAGGGCCTGTAAACATTACTTGCATGTCCTAGTTATTACGTCGACAGTCATTACGTGTAAAGAACTGCCTCACAACAAGAAGGTACGAGTTTGTCACCTAGTCACATGTAAGCCCGTCGTTTTTGAGAATGAAGCTTTGCACTAGGTTATAAATTTTGTCTGCCTGTTTTCGGTGTAGCGGATAAAGCGTTCTTAGCTATGGATACCATGCGTGCAGTCTACATAGGTTGGGAGGGTGCTTTAACGCGTGACACGGCTAGGTACAGCGATGGCGACCAGAAAGTGCTGGTGACTCATTTCAAAGTGCATTTCATAATGGGCAGCCTATGTCAACATGATGTCTTGTGCATCTAATTTTAAATAAAATGTTGTCCTCTTTTTATTTTGAAATAAAACTATTTCGCGGAGTAGACACCGTCGTATGTAATGCGTAAAATTACCGGACAATTCAAATATCAAAAAGATTCCGCATCCCACGCACGTGAAAATTCAACGTGAAGTGTGCTCGTAAGTAGCGCGATACGCCAGGAATATTCGCGCTGACATCATCGCTTTCGGGACCGATTGGCGCCTTACAGTTTAAACCCCTTGCAGTTAGGCAGTTTAGTGTCACCGACGCAACATTTGCGAATCCACCCCAGCGCATCGGTTGCGCACCCACAATGGAATGTAACAGATTTGACAGACAGACAGACAGACAGACAGACAGACAGACAGACAGACAGACAGACGGACGGACGGACGGACGGACACAGACAGACAGACAACAAATTTTAACCCTCTATTGCATGAATTATGAAAAAATCAATTGAAAAATTATTTGATCATTTTTTATCATTAACTACATGAAGAATAACATGTACAAAAATTTTCAGATTTATTGCGACTGTATTAATGAAGATAGAGGTTTGTGCCAAATATGGCACACTATGCACGTGGGAGAGCAAACTTGCTGCCATGGCTGAAAAATGAAATCTCACTGATTGCGGTTTTTTTAGCTTGATTTGTGGAATAAAGCAAAGCAATTGCTTCCTGTGTTCAGGCATAATTGAACATTTTGGTTAGTGCATCTGACTGCCGACATCTACGTGCAAGATGGCCGCTTACGCGTTTGGTTCTTCGCGTGGTGCCGCCTTGCTGTACTTTCCTGCCCGAATTTCCAACCGCTGACTTGTGGTTGTGAGCGTCAGTTGTCGACAAATCATAAAAGCTAAATATCGCCGTGTACTGGTTACACTTCACATAATTTTTTTCGTGCACCCACGCCAATAATATAACAAAAAATTGCCAGGTACTGCTGCTGACACTCGATATTTTCGTGAAGCATCTCAAAACCTACCGCCACAACTGAAATCTGGCAAAAACGAGCTGTGCTGCATGATCTCAGAAGATTTCTTTTTTGTTTGTATTTGCACTGTGCAACAAAGCATAGATGGCATCATATTGCACATTTCATCACTCCCATGCATACTGTGCCAAATATGGCACATACCGATTTCCGACTATATACCGTAGTGGAAAACGGAATTGAGAAGAGCCTTAATGAGCATGAATTTTCAAAGCCACGAGATATGCCAAAATAATTTTTTTCTTGCTTCTGCAACGAGAAAATGGTTGCAAGAAAAATATAGCAGTCACTGTTGTTCATGATCCGAGTTTGCACGTGCACCGTGAAATCTATTTCATGCCTAGATTTCATACTGCTCTAGGGATGGCAGCGCTTTTTTTATATTTAGTGCACGTAACTCAAAGGATTACTCTAACTGTGTCACATTCTCCACTGGTCATCTTGCGCCCGCTATAAAAAATGTTAATCGGTATGTGCCAAATATGGGATGCCATGCAATAGAGGGTTAATAGATCCTCAGGAGTTACTGTCAGGACCCCCTAACGTAGGGCCGTCGTAACCGCTCCAGATTTGCCGGAAAATCAGTGTTTTCAGTTCCATACAATAACAGTTTATAGCATATAGGGATGCACGCCGGATTTTTCCGCAAGGAAATCAGCTCTTGGGATAACCTGCTGTGCGCTTCTTAGGATAGAAATTTACAAAAAAAAGTAAGGGGTAGGGGACGGCCAGGACATCCGGACCGCCCCTCTGAATTTGACAGTGATAGTACATGAATTGCTTGAAAAATACGCATAGTGAAGTAATACGGGCGCAAAGCATCCCACCAAACGCCACGTTGTTTAACTCCAGAATCAAAAACCAAGGGCAAACAACACGCTGCAACGCAATCGGTCTGTTCGCTGAGAATTGATGACGCGCACGCGCTGCCTGTCCAGCAAGTAATTGTTGTCGCAGTGTAAAAACAAAGTAATGTTGTAAACAGCAGCTGAGGCATGCGTGAGTTATAGCCGCGATGAAGCTTTGAAGCTCGCACACGAAGCCGTTTTTATTCACAATACTGTTGGCCATACGGCCGTTACAGATTGGGCTGTTGGGCAACACAACAAAGTTACAATAAAAGTACATCAATGCAATGTTAAACAAGAAAATACATGTATGATCATAATCTAAACAGTAGTTATCAGAAAGTGAAGCAAATTTTACAAAACCAAGTCAGTCCGTCAGAAACAACAAATTAGTACTTGAACAGCAACATTTTCTATGATGTATGTAACTTATGCTACGTGACAATAAAAAGAAAAAGAAAAGAAAAACAAGCGTAAGCATTCACACTCACATTTGTAATGTCGCTATTAAACAATTTTCAAAATTTTCTGCTGAGAAGCACTGTACAACTGATGATGGCAGAGCGTTCCAGTCTTTTATGGTTCGAGGTAGGAATGAGTTTGCATATGCGTCAATGTGTAGTTGTGGCACAATGAACATGAATTCATGCTTTTTCCTGAGAGTACGCTTAAGATGAGGCATTAGGTACGGTGAAATATCGATGTTGAATTGGTGCTTTGAAAGTAAAAAAAGAAATTTAAGTCTTGCTACTAGGCGCCGCTGTGATAACGGTGGTAGCTTGAGTTGTTTCAGCATCGCTGTTACTGAATCAGTCGATGAATATTTAGAGAGAATGAACCGTGCAGCCCTTCTTTGCACCTTTTCGAGTTCATTTATGAGACCAACCTGAAATGGATCTCATATAACGCTTGCATATTCCAGCGTTGGCCTAACATAGGTTAGAAACGCGGTTAGCTTGATGAATTGGGGTGCAAGCTTCAACTTTCTGCGCAGAAACCAAAGTTTCTTTTCGGCAGTGCTAGTGATATTAGCGATATGAACTTTCCAGCTTAGGTTTGATGCGATAGTTACTCCTAAGTATTTGAGCGTATCAACTTTAGTAAGCATTTGGGAGTTCACAAAGTATTTATGGTCCTGTTGGCTTTTCACTTTGTTCGATACCCTGAAGACAACTGTTTTTTGCTCGTTTATTTTCATTTTACACTTGTCACACCACGCTTCAATCGCAGCCAGAGCATCGCTCAGCGATTGTTGATCGCTGAAGTTATTGATCTTGCGGTATATCAGACAGTCACATGCGTACAACCGTACAGTGACATCATCGCTGATACCAGAACTGATGTCATTAATGTACGACAAAAATAAAACAGGGACTAAAACAGACCCCTGCGGTACGCCTGAGCTAACTGACAGGGTGCGCGATTTTATGCCATTTATTTCCACATACTGCGTTCGACCGGACAGATATGCTTGGATCCATTCTACTAAATTCTGATTTATTCCCATTTGTGACAATTTGCATATCAATAGAGAGTGAACGACTCTGTCGAAGGCTTTGGAAAAGTCTAAACAAACCGCATCGAGTTGTTTTTTTATTGTTCAAAGCGCTAGAAAAGTCGTTGATAGTTTCCATGAGCTGTGTGGTGGTAGAAAGGCGTTGCCTGAACACGTGCTGGTTTGGAAAAAATATGTTGTTTTCCTCCAAATAAGTGTATATGGACTTTGCTATTATATGCTCGAGTAGCTTGCAGCAAACACAAGTCAAGGATATGGGAC